>CABHPQ010166358.1:0-50781 GCA_902168405.1 Peromyscus aztecus
ATTATCAGTACTTCTGGCTGGTAAAATTGGGCCTTTTCTTCCTGCTTAAGTAGGGTACAGAGTTGGTGAAATATACAGAACTCAACCCATTATGAAGGTAGTAGGTCATATTAACACAATCCCACAAACCTGAGGGACAAAAGCAAGAACCACTATGTGACGTTCAGCTTAATTCCTGTCCCTCTTTATTGTTCCCCATAAGCCAAACTATTTTTGAAGACTTGATTTAAGTAAAGCATTACATGTCGTTACATAAAATACAATGGAGAATGTGAATCAGCCCTTAGCTTCAAAGAAAATGGGGTAAAGAACTAACTGTATGCCTTATAACAAAATTGGAAAATTAAAATGTCCTTAGCAAAGTAAAGGTAAATGTCAGATTCTGCTAAAAATGACTTAATAGCGGGCCAGTGAGGTGGCTCAGCGAGGGGTAAAGGCACTAATGGACAAGGCTAATGATGCTCAGCTCCTTCCCCAGGACCCACATTAGGGAAGGAGAGAACTTGCTGTCAAATGCTGTCCGCTGAACTCGACGTGCATGAGCCCATGTGCAGCCACTCACCTACCTGAGTAAATAAACAAATTTCAAAAGTTAAATTAAAAAATGAAGATGCCTTAATAGAACGTCGGGTTTTTAAGGCATTCAGACCCCAAATTATTGACCTTCCACAAATAGCCAACATATAAGTCTGAGCTTATTAATCTTCCCATCACCCTGATCTAATTAATCCTGAATGCCTCACCTTCCTGCCTACTATCTTCACACAAGCTACCATTTCTCGAAAAGAAGACATTGAATTCTAAAAAGAAGACACGTTCAGGAGAGCCAAAGTGAACAGAAGGAAGAAGCGATTGTGATGAACAGGATGGCTGGGTGATGCATTGTGTTTATTCCTCACAGTTTATCACCTGCCTTCCTCCCAACAGAGAGACTTTTGTTTCTTTCATGGTTTTTCAGCTCCTTCCTTACATAAGGAAGATTTGCAGAGATTTTTCTTCTCCGGTGATGTTCCCCCTTGCAAACCAAAAGAAATTATAAATATTCTTCCATGTGTTCCATAGGCATGATTGTGCTATCTAAGACACACTGACACCAAGACAAAACCTTTCAGCCTGATGGCATCTCCATTGCTCCACTGAGGACACACAGCCCTCCTGCATCCTCATAAAGAGCCGGTGTGAATTTGAAACAGTCAGTGAGGTGTTCTTTGCAATCTTTTGTCACAATGTATATCTGTTATTAACTAGAAATACAGCATAGCAGAGGGAAATGGAGCAAATAGGAAAAAGAGCTCACTTTCTTCCTACATATCCAGGGGGTCTGCTGGGAGGAAAATGTTCCTTTCCTTGGCCAGTAGAACAGCCAGGCCTAGGAACTTGTTCTTTCTCTCTGGAATATGGACCTTCACTTTCTCATTTTGCTTTCTGCCTTCAATTCCTGTCCTTTTCATCCATTTCTACTCTGGAGGGAGGGGAGGGAAGTATTTACATAATACAAACTGGACTCAAATGTCAGTTCTCCCCTTACAACATCTTCAGTACTGCTTACATGGAAAGTCAGTCATTCCATCTCCACTCCCTGCCCCCAAATCATCTATCACATCTTCATATGCATATTATTTCACTTCAATTGAATTGTCTGTAGTTTCCTGTACCAACCAAGTCTTAAATGAACTTCCTCTATAATCCACCTGGAAAATACCTAGAGTCAGCTAAAATTCTGCCTGATAAACTATCCCTAAATGCTTACCTTAACCACTGTTAACCATACAGGCTAGTTAACTTCCTTCGTGCTCACATGACACCATGTATAACTCCAGGATAACAGTTTTCATCCTGCAATATAATTATTGGCTAATTTACTGGCTTCTCTGATACATTGGCAGCATAGTCCACACTCCTTGCTAAATGTGTGATACACAGGAAGAGCTGGCACTCTTCCTGTTAAACCAAGCAGCACAATAATTAAGGACGTTTTTTTAAAATTATATAAATACAATGCAATATGCCAGCAAGAGGACTCAGGCTATTGACTATTAACCCAAACTACAAATGCCACTTCTCATAGCTCATTCTTGTGTATGCTGTAGAGTCCCTTTGCCTCTGCATTGCAAACTGCATCCTATCTGTATCATATGTCTTACTACCCTTTGCACTTAATGGTAGCTAGTATGATCTATGCCCGCAGTTTATCACTGAATATGTCAGCTTATGAGTAATATCCACCAATGTCAAGGAAATTAAAACTGAAAGTGAGTGTATCCTACAGTTAAGTTGGCATAACACAGGGAAAGAGAGATAATCCAAAACAATCACAAGGACAGAAGCTCTTGAGATAAGCAGGAGAGAGTTTTGTATTACAAAAAGGAAAGTTTATGGCACTGTAGGAGTAATTTAAAACTCATATTACTGACCATGCTTTTATAAAGGGGAATGTCAAGGTACTTTGATGTGTTTTCTCCCCCAGTATGTATACATTTGGTGGACGATTTGTAATAAGCAGAGAGTTCAATTGCTCCTTTATGTAACTGTCAAAAACTATTCCTCCTCCTTGACATACTTTTTGTGGTCGGAATGTGCAATATTCCTCCATAGGTGTAGATGTTTGAGCACTTGGCCCTGAGTTGGTGGAGGTTTTGAAAAGTTGAAGAATCCTTGGGAAATGGATCATCCCTGGAGGAAGTGGGTTATTAGGAACAAGCTTAAGGTTTCTTAACTTGTCCCAAAGTCCCATCCACTCTCTGCTTCCTGACTGGAGATGAGATGCAATGAAACCAGCCCTTAGTGCCCTGCCAGTGTCCCTTCCCTGCCATGATGAACTGTACCACTTCTTAAACTGTGAACTACATTAAACTCCCCTTCCATACATAGCTTTCATCTGGCATTTTGTTGTGGCGATGAGAAAAATTACTAATACAGATAGGTACCTTAAGATGATTTGCCACATACGGAGTCCCCAATGAAAGACTCCAAACTAGCATTTAGAAATTCAAAAGCCATGTACTCAGTATACTGAAGAACAGTAAACTTGAGCGTAATACATAGCTTTTTCACTTAACCTATTAAATCTGGTCCAAAGGAGCTTTACCCACTTCAGAGTATCTCATGCTGTATGTTGAATCTTCCAACTGCTTGTCCTTTGCTTACAGAATATGTCATGGTCCCTTTTTTGACAATTGAACATCGTGCCTAAAATGACAACATTACCACAAAGGGCTACCTGATTTAACACTGAATGATGTTACAAAGCATGCTTGAAGTTCAAAGTATATGTTCTTTTCTTTTTCACTAATTGTAATATGTACTGGGACATATTTCAATTTGCTGTGAGGAGATGAAGAGAAAAGAACTGCATCTAATCAAATGGCATTATTAGTTATGTCCCCCTGAGAGGTAGACACTAGTGTGTCTACCCACTTGGTATATAACAAGGAAGTCACAGCAAAGGAAATGATCCCAGAGATAAAACATCACTTTTTTAAAACTACCTTTGCCTTCACTACTTCTAACAATTTGGTCTGATTGCAGATTCTGCAGCGGCCATCTGAGGCTTTGTGCCCTGCTTGCCTTAAGACAGCTAAAATGCTCTGTTCCTCCCTTGCTATTCTGAGTCAAAGCAGCCTGACCCAACAGGAATGACAAGCCATTACTGACTTTGCAAGGTGTCTCTTTGAATGACAGAAGCAGCGGCTTCTGCCTGCAGATATTCACGGGCATCTCCCAATCTCCCAGGCAGGTGTTTTTTTGTAGGGTATTCAGGATAAAACCAACAGATCCTCTTCTTCCCCAAGAGTGCTTTTTCTGCTTAGATCACACAATAGAAAATTAAAGTGCTCAACCAAAATTCCCAATAGGAAATATAAATCTCTGCAATGTTCTAATGACATGATTATCTCCCACATGCCTAAAATATTTCTTTAATATGAGCTGAGAGAAAATGATACGGTCATTCATAAGGTCCAAGCACTTGAATGTCCCACTCTAGAAAACGACCTTCTTGACCTAGAGAGTAGTAAATTAAGAACTCAAGTAGTCTTTTCTTCCTTTTCAAAGTTCTTCCTCTATCTGTGCTGAATAAATTAAAAGGAACCAGACCCCCCATGACAAATATTGAGAGAAACATTAATCATTTCCAGAATCGATCCTGTTGGGAGATAGTCATAGTATAAGAGGCTTAAAACCTCTTTGGTCCTACCCAGAATGGAGTAATGTTCTTATCCCCATGATATATCATTTTTACAATTATTTTCATTGTGTACTTTTTGGTTTTCTGTCACCCTTTTGGAAGAACACTGGCTTCAGCCCCCTCCCCAACAATGGCTGTTCTCTAAGAGGTCTGACAGCTAGAAGCCCTCTAACATAACAATACCAAGGGTCACACAGGGCATCTTTCACTCCAAAGTGGTACAAGAGCCTTCTCTACCTTGCAGGTCAGCTTTGGTCAACGCAACTTTGTTAGCAAAAGAACAGAAAAAGCGAAAACAATAACCAGAGGTTAGTTAGAGTTAAGTCAACTGGATAACATCACAGAAACAAAAATGCAGTCTGCATATCCAACATCACTCAGACAGACACTTGAAATGCTCAACAAGGTCACCAGAGACAGCACAGACAAGGGGATGCACAGACCAGGGCAGAGCAGGCCTCCTGGGAGCCAAGTCAGCAGAGGGACAGGGAAACAGTGAACTTGACAAAGCACAAGCAATGGGCGAGGAGAGTCTTCCCACACATACACAGCCAAACCCAAGACATACAGCCAGGAGAGAAAGGCAGTGTGTGGCCAGACTGAAAGACAAATGTGCACATTCAAAGCCCACAAAAATACTTTGGAACATTTAGGAATTGAGCGCGGGCGACTCTCGATCACCCCAATCCCTTACACCCTTGAAAATGCCACCAAGGAACATGGCATCAGAGTTATGCATTTCTATCCAGGTGACCCACTGGGGACACCAAAATGCTGAAGTTGTTCAATTTGTAGGAATATAACCAAATGTTTGTGGGCAAAAAAGGCACCAAGTGTATGTCCTTTTTATTGATTCATGCTAGTTCCAGAATGAAGCACATAATGTTTTCTCCCAGATGTTTACCTTCTACAGCTGGAACAGCACCTCTACTCAACACACCTTAGCTTCTATGGCTAAGCTAATCTCAACATGGGAAAAGGTGTTTACAAGCCAAGTGTTAATTTAGGCACTATTTAAAAAAATAATTCTTGCCCCTAGTAAGAAGCCAAAAGTCACAGCTAGAATTTGGCTAGAAATCAGACAATTTCTAAGTCAGAGATATAAAATCAAAGCCTACTTCAAGATCATTCTTACAAACAAAACAAAACAAAACAAAACAAAAACCCTGAGAACCAAAGAATACCAAGTTCCTAAATTTGAAAATAATTTCTAACGTTTTTTATTTCTTACGCAAATTCTTGGTGGATCAAATAATGGGAAAATAATACATGTATTCCTTAGGAATATAAAAGATTTTAAAATATCAATGCCACTGACTTTTGCAAGAACATATGCTATACAGTAGTCTGTTTAGCCTACATATATAAAAACACAACATATTCACCATCTTAAGTAGATTCAGGTCAAGGTTTTTGGTAATGGCATCCCATCCCCAATTTGGGTACTATTCTCTATGAAGAAATGATACCAAGTTATATGCTCTCTTTCCCATATATCCCATGTGCCTCATATCCTAAGACAGTCTTAGGAGTCACATGCTGTGTGCAAGAGACTCATGGGAATGGAATCTTTTGTAGTCTCTCGAAGGTTTCAGGCCCCTTTTTCTCCCCTCCTGTCTTTCACAGCATTATTTCCACAAAGCCCTAAAAAGCCTCCCAAGATCTTCTCAGAGGCCTTATCCACAAAGCTGCAAACTACCAATGATAGTAATTTATGCCTTAACCTACTTTTTGGCTATTTTTCCTGGCCACTTAAGCTAATTATCTAAGTCATTTGTGTACAATAAACAAGGACCTTCTTCCCTCGCTTGGTACTCATCCTCCACTTCATCCCAACCAGTAGGGAAGTCTTAATGCTCAGTGGGCAACCATCATAATTATCTCCATGGCAATAGAGTGCATGTGATTAGGCCCATGGGCTTTGCCATAGATGGATGGGAGAGCCATCAAGTCGCAGTATCCGGCTTTGAACAATCATGGCACTTAGAGAAAGGCTGGAGTCCACCATAATGCATGTGGTGAATCTCCCAAGCTGATGCTGAGCTTCAGGCAAGCCAGGGGACAGTTCTCCCAATGTGACGGGTAATTTCCTTCTGCTAGCGTTCTCGCTGTTTCCCCTAAAGCTCTCCTGAGTAGGGCTCAGCCCTTCCTTCTCTCTTTACATTTTGTAAAAGTTAATTTTAACCTCTTTTTATTCCAGTACTATAGCTTCATTTCTTTATAACCTCAAGTCTGACCTTCTATAGAGCTGCGCTTCCAACACAGCAGCCGGATACACACGGGACAACAGAGCTTCAAATGTGCGTTTTGTGAACTTAGGTGCTGCTACAAATATAAATTACTCAAGCTTCTTAAGATTTAATGTAATCAAAAGGATAAGAAATATCCATTAATCACTTTATTACACACACTGAAATGCTAATGTTTGGGATATATTGGGTTAAATAAAATAAAATATAAAATGTAAACTAATTTCCTGTTACTTTACACATTTTAAAATATAACTATTGGGAAATTTTAATTCTATGTACGACTTACACTACATTTCTTACTTTCTTTTTATTTTTCTTGCATGTGTGTGGTATGAGTACATGTATGGATACTATGGGTATGCAAGCACATGTGTAGAGGGGCCAGAAACTGGTGTCAGGAATCTCCATCAATGACTGTGTGCTTTGTCTATTGAGGCTGTCTCTCACCTGGACCCAGAGCTTGCTGATTCAGCTAATGTACCTGGTCAGCTTGCTCCAGGGATCCCATCTCTGTCTCCTATGCTCTGAGATTGTGGATGAGCTGCCACATATACCCAGCATTTATGTGGGTGCTAGGGATCTGAACTCTGTTCCTCATGCTTACACAGCATGTACAAGCATGCCTTGCTAAGACATCTCCCCTGCCCCTTCACTTTCATTTCTATTGGGCAATATAACCTGAAGGTTAAATGGATTCTTCCTAACTTTTCAACCGGAATAACCTAAGTTATAATAAAAAACATTGCTATGTAAATAGTACCTTGTCCTTTCTTTGAAAAAAACTTCAATTGTGTGTATGTGTGTGTGCATGTATGTGAGTGCAGTGTCTGTGGATGTAAGAGGAAAAGTGTTGGATCCTTGGGTTGAGTGGGACAGGTGGCAGTGAGTCACCTTATCTGGGTGCTAGGTACTGAATTTACATTCTGTGTAACAGCAGGATTGCTTTTAACTCCTTAGCCATCTCTCTAGCTCTGTCTAGTGCTTTTTAATATATAATTTCATACTTTAATTTAATTTAACTTGATATAGTACATTCTGGAATAAGCTCAGCTCCTGTCATCCCAAACCTTCTAAAGTAAGATTCTTAGTTGAATGCCAAACACTTCATTTTTTCTTGCATTTTCCTTTAACATCTGAAAAACTATGAATAGACCAGTAAGTCCAAAAAATTTTTGAGTTGAGTGAAATTGTGCAGCATTTTCAGGAAAACACAAAATGGCTACAAGTGCCTTTTGATTCTTAACCTCTTGCCCATCACACACACACACACACACACACACACACACACACACACACACACACACCATATTTATGGCCATTAGAATTAAAAATATATTATTGGATAAAGGAAAACTGGAAGCAGATCATAGGGGTGACCCTTCTAATACTAGTCCAACACAGACAACCAACTCAGGCAAAGGGAAACATCTTTTTTAGCACAAGTTAGCCTGAGAAGCATTTGCAAAATTCTGCTTTAAAGGGATGAGTTAACTCAAATGGAAGCTGCTTTAAAAGTAGTGTTCATGAAGTTGAACACAGGAAATAAATGAACAGTTTTGACATGGAAAATGGAAAACGGATGCAAGAAAACACAATGCGTTGCACAAAGGACCATAAGGCTCAGCCAGAGGGAAGAATAAGTAGATCTTGGTGACTGTTAGGCAACTCCTCTGCCAGTAGATGACCTGCAGTCTCTTCTCCAGCCAATTGAAGGCAGGAGTAAGCCCAGAATGTGTTCACTGCTGCCCTCTACTGGCTCAAGCTAAGTTGTTCTTACAGTCATCACAGCTCTGGAAAGACCAGTTCTTTCCAGTGTCTACAGAAACAGGCTGAGCATGGTTTGTTGTGCAGCATGGGGAGACATGCAGTGCTATTATGTGTCTCACATGAGATAATATTCAGGAACAGTAATCCCACGTTTATCCAGTACCCACTATGTATCAGGCATTCTGTATCTTTCTGATTTAGTCATACTACTTTTGAAGGTGCCTATTATTGTCCCATTTCACAAAGAAAGAAAAGATAGACCTAAATGGTTAAGTAAATTACCAAATGTCACCTGGACCTTAATCCAGGGCTTCCTAATGAGGGTGCTGAGGATATTCTCTACAGCACACTGGGGACTGACAAGCAGAGCCTGATCCAGTAAGTACTCAATAAATATTAGTCTCCTTCCATCATCGTGACATGACATTCTGACATCATTTCTCTGTCTCCCAATGGATTTGCATTAATAATCCAGCGATTGCTAGCCAAAATAGGAAGCACTTTATAAATGGTGATATCAATCTGGACTCTTTGCTTTGTCCTTTACCGTTATTAAAATCGAAATAGAAATCTCTAGTGCCCTTTCAGCCACTATGAAAATAAAGGCACAAATTGGGAGAAGCCTGATGCCCACGACAAGGAAGGTATTTCACACTGCCGAGTATGTGAACCGGGAGGGACATCTGCCAGCCTGCCTTCTTAGAGCTCATGGCACATGTCTGGCATACTCAGCCAGTGACAAGAGGACACTGCTTAGGGTGCACTGTTGGATGGTGAATGAGAATGACAAAGAATGGGTAAACTGAGGAAAGAGGCACTGGCAGAGCAGCAAGGAGGCTTGATGCTTGTGACAAGGCTGTGCCATAGAAAGAAGAGAGGTTCTACCTTCACAGCCCCGCTCGATCTGCCCACTCCTGTGGAGAGCATCATTGATGAGATCAGGCAGGCGCCCATTCAAGTCTACAGAGGCCAGACAGCCCTGAAATCCATCCCGGGAGGCCACAAGTTTTGGGAGGTTGCTGTACATGCCCTGAGCTAAGCCAGCCATGTAGAGATCACCTAGAAAAGAAAGCACAAAATAAAAGGGACCGAGTAGAGAAAGGATGTGGTAGCCATGGCCACAAATGCTTAACACCTTAGGCTATTCCTTAGATGATGATAACATGACCATGGGGTGTATGGGTCAGTTAAAGTAAGAATAATTACCAGACTCTCTAAATTACTAATATCAAAAACCCAAATATTTCTTCTAGGTCATTCATTTGTGTTCAACATCTCAGAGCTGGAATCACCATATCAACTGTATGAAGCAGGCTCCTAATTAAAAGAAGTAAAACTTAACCACATTTTCAACAAAACAACCATACGTTGAGCAGTTTTTATGTATTTATTAGAAATAATATGTTGAGAGTTTTACAGACATCCCATCAAAGTTTTAACAACCCATAATGAGAGTACCAACTATTATCCTTCTCTTGGTTTATGTATCAACATGCAGTACTCAATATGGCTGAGGCATTGTTACCAATGTCACCCAGGCAGAAATGAGTTAGATGATTCAGAATCCCCCCATATCCCCCATTAAGGACCCTTCTACATTGTGACATAGCCTTGACTTATCACCTCATCTTTCAGACCCCCAAAACACATTTCTAACATTATCAGAAGCATTTTGAGGCATGTTCTGCATAGAAACTGGGTAAGTGGCTTTATGGTATAAATCAACACCTTTCCAATGGAATATGTGTGGAACAAAACATATGGCTGGGACTCCTAACTTGGAGTTTCCCTGTGGAAACAACTTTTCTGTTGAGAGATGGGCTGTCAGATATAAACTTCTGTATAAGAATTACCTTTCAAATCCAGATTTTTGGCACCATTGATGACCTGAGTGACTACCTTGGTGTCCACTTTCAGGCTGTGGGTATTACTGTTGTCCCGAGTGATGACGACATTGTGCCACTGGTTGTCATTCAGAGGGCGGTCACTGTTGCCTTTGATCACATTGGGACCATTACCAAGATCAAACACATAGTGTATATACCTATGGGAAGGGGGAAAAAAAAGCACACAATCACTTCAGGTACCATGAAGTGGTTCAGTGGCAATCACATATACATCAAAAACAAGGGGCTTCAGACCTCCCAGGCTAATCCAGCATGGCACAGCAATTAAACACATGTATAAGAACTGTCAGTAGTTATGGGATCATATTTCATTTCAATTCCATATTCACAGACTGATAGAGTCTTCTTTCATTTTTTGGAATTTTTTTTTTTTTAAGTCAAGGCTTTACAATATAGTACAGGTTGGCCTGGAACTCACAATCTTCCTTCCAAAGACTCTAGTGCTGGAATTATGGGCGTGTACCTGCACCCAGCCCAAAGTCTACTTCTTTAATGGTTCATAGGAATATCTAGATCTAAGAAGTGGTACAGTTAAGATCTTACAAAATACAAAAGAACAACAATAATAAAATTCAATCAGTCTTGGTCAATGTGTTCTTTGTTTGCTTGAGACAAGGTCTTATGCAGCCCAGGTTGATGCCAAATTTGCTATCTAGCTGAGACTGGCCAAGTCTCAGGATAGTTTATCGTGCACACCTGATCTGATCTCAGTCAGGAAGTGAAGCAGTAGTTCAACCTAAGTTATTTGCCTGACTTGTGACCTCAGTCAGCTGGTGAGAATGCCGTCTCCCAGAGACAAGATCCTCTTGCCCCTATCATAGCACTGCTGGATTTACAGGCATGTGAGATCACACCCACCTAGTGTATGCAATGCCAGGATTGAACCCAGGACCTTGGGCATGCTGGGCAAGTACTCTAGCAAACCAGCTACATCCCCAGTTCTGTCTTTGTTCCTATTTCCCTACTTTACAATATATTATAGCAGAATAGGGGAGAGAAAGAGAGGTTTAAAAATTAGAGTCTTAACCTCTGCAATGTCCCTAAATTCAGGAAATTCAATTTCATGTTTTTGGGTATTAGGGGACTGTGTCCATGCTCTCCCCTTAAAATAAAAATTGTAATGCCAACAGTAGTGTTGACAAATAAGTAGGTTTCAATTATTACTATGTATCTGCTGTATAATTAGTAACACCCAAAAGATGTGTATAATACACCATAGCCATAGTTTTTATAAATAAGCTTATCGCAAGATAGTTTCAAAGGTGCTGTGGATATCACTCTATATGCTATGAATGTGTTGCTCTGATTGGTTAATAAATAAGGTGCTGATTGGCCAGTAGCCAGGCAGGAAGTACAGGCGGGACAAGCCGAGAAGAGAATTCTGGGAAGAGAAAGGTTGAGTCAGGAGTCATCAGCCAGACACAGAGGAAGCAAGATGTAAAAGTACCAGTAAGCCACAAGTCAGGGGCAACTTACAGATTAATAGAAATGGGTTAGTTTAAGGTAAGAACTAGATAGCAAGAAGCCTGCCATACAGTTTATAAGTAATATAAGTCTTTGTGTGTCTACTTGGGTCTGGGCAGCTGCAGGAGCTGGGTGGACACAAGAAAACTTCAGCTACACAAAGAACTGTATTTCATAGTTAAAAGATTTATAACATCAACTTAGTAGAATTTCATTAAATAATCTTAAGAGTCCCTGTCCTTTCCAGCCCTAGTCATTTGTAGCTCTTTATTATCATGGAGGGTACTAACAGGAACAGAGGTTGGGGAGCAAAATGGACAGTATTCTTCACAGCCATAGTTTACATGATATTTCACTTAATATAGCCAGTATCAACTACGTGTTTCTCCTACTTACCCCTTGACCAGTTCAACTGCAATAAAATCATTGCCATCACCACTATTGAAGAGAATGAAGCCATCAGCTGAAGTGGTCTTGAACTGGAAAAAGAGGTGCATGGAGGTGTAAGCCTGGAGGGTGGCAAGGGTCAGGTAGCTGCTCTTGGTCTTGAAAGTGACAGGGTCAGCGATGATGTTCCTCAGTCCAAAACGAGCCTTCAGTTCACAGTAGTCAATGTCCCCATTTTTACACAAATCAATGTAGAGCAAGCCATTGAACATGAGGCTCTGAAGATGACCAATGAAACTGGAAGGGACCACAGAGATGTAACGCTTCTCAGTCATGATACCAGTTTCAATATTATGGAACTCCAGGCGGGTGTGGTCTCCCACCATCGTACCTATAAAATCAGAAATGAGGTAGGAATGGAAAAAGTTACTCTGGTTTTTCACAGCCACCTTACTCCGTCTTACAGGAGGAACATGTTTCTAAGTTTCTGAGTTCTGTTCCAGAAAACAAAATACTTGCCATAGTTCATAGAGCACACCTGACCTGACCTCAGTCAGGAAGTGAAGTAGTAGATTAACCCAAGTTGTTCTCCTGACTGGCGATCTCAGTCAGCTGCAGAGAATGCCATCTCATAGAAAGAAAACTGGGAGCTTACTGAGAACTCAAGTTAAAGGACATCGCCATTCATCTTCTTCTTTCAAGAAACAACTCAGAAGGCAGAGGCAGGCAGATCCCTGAGTTTGAGATCAGCCTGGTTTACAGAGTGAGTTCCAGGAAGGCCAGGGTTACACAGAGAAGTCCTGTCTCAGAAAAAAAAAAAAAAAAAGCAAAACAAAACAAAACAAAAAAGAAAAAAGAAAAAGAAATGATGGAATCTAACTACAAATCACAAGAGATTTTTTTTTTCCCTGAATAACAATTTCTTGTAGTAAGTCATTACTTGGTACTTAGAAAAAAAAATATTTTTTTCTTTTGTAAAACATCTGTTGATTTTACCTGTCAACAACTGGTCATGGTTTCCTAAAAATAATACTCACTGTCTCTTTCAGAAGCTACACTTTATACTTGAATCCTGTGGACTGGATAAAGTTGATTGATCATAATCAGATTGAATTACAGAATTCATCTCTATTCATATAACCATAGACTTTGATCTAAAGAGTGAAACTGTGGTCCTTGAAGGTTGGAAGGTTGGTCTGTGTCCAAGCACCTGAACAATGGAGCCCCAAACTCGGTGAGACCTGAATATTTCTAACAAGTTCCAAAGTTACCAATTGATGGATGATCATTTTAAGAAGATATATATATATACATATATATATATATATATATATAGTGTGTGTGTATCCTATATATATGTGTATATATATATTCCACATATGTGGTGTATGTGTGTGTGTCCTATATATGTATATATATATATATATATATATATTCCACATATATGGTGTATGTATTCCATATACATATGGAACATATATGTGGGGTGTGTGTATGTGTGTGCAGTAAGAGTTAATGAAAAAGAGGCCATGAATGTGAAGGAAAGCAGGGGAGGGTAAATGGGAAGGCTTAGGGAAAGGAGAGGGAAGACAGAAGTGTTATAATTATGTTTTAGTCTCAAAAATAAAAATGTAAAAACAAAAATGAAGGTTCAAGAGAAAGGAGCTGAGATAAATGCTCTTGGGGTAAGAGTTTTATTAGGAGATTTGTTAATTCCACAGACAGCATGGCAGGGTCCCATGTGAGTCATCAGTTCAATCAGACAAAGTGGCCTTCTCCTTAAAGCTTTCTAAGGGACAAGGGAAGGTCCTACACTGCATAGTTAATACATATTTTATAGCATGTGCTGTGGTCAGGTCATCCTTGATTCTTGAACAGTGAGGAAAGGGAGGAAGATTGCAGGGTCATCACGGTTGCTCCTGCCAGCTCCTCTCAGAAAGTGTGAGGATAGCCAGGCTGCAGGGTGTATGGCCTGATCTGTGAGACCTCTGACTCTTGATGCAACAAAGCTCATGTGGCTGATTTAGGGAACCATTCTTAACAGCACCCAATTGATAACCATGCAAGCTGGCTGTATGACACTCGGTTGCAGAATGTTTGCTGGAACAGTGAAGAAAATCACATTGCAAGCCAGCCTTGTTAAGGAATAAGAAGAAAGTTTGGAGTTGCTGGAGGCCATGTAGCAACCAGAGGGCACTGAAGAGACACCAACCCCAAAGGCTTAGAGAAAATAGAGGAAAACAAACATTGTTTTGGTGTCTGAAACTAACCACAGAAAATCTGGACTTTTATAAACTACATCAGGCTTCATTTCATATCCAGAGCTCCTCTGGGGTACATTTCTGACATTTGTTATCAAGGGTGGTCCAGCTGATTGAGAACAACAGGCATAAACTTTTCACGACCTTTGTGTGGCTAGGGTGAGCGCAGTGATGGTAAATGAAGAGGGCGTGAAATAAACACCGAGATGGAAATTGTAAAAACAAAATCAAGGAAAACATTGTGAGTATGGCCGAAGCTGAATTTGGCTTCCTCAACATGTCTATAGAAAATTCATACAAAGCTGTAACAAACTGTGCTCTCACCCTTGAACTCCCTCCTGATAACCCTCTCCTGTAGTGCAGCCACCTTCTAGTTTAAGAAACTCCACTTGCAAGGCACTCCTAGAATCCCTTTACTTACTTTTGTATAACTTTCCAGAAGACAGGGGGGTGATATAAACTAAAAGACTAAGGAAGTTTGCAAGGGAAATTGTGTGCTCATTGTCCACTCCCTTAAACTATCTATTTCTCTTAGTTGGATCAATGCAGCTTGGGAAACACCCAGCCTACTCCACTAACCCATGATTTCGGTGCTAAAGAATCCAGTCTGGCTCTTGTGGAGATGGTCAGCATGACTCTGAATGGGGCTCATGTGGACATTCTGTCAAATTCCGAGGTTCAGTCAAATCAAGCTATGGTTTTACCGTCAGATGTCTCACGGATAAATAACATCTGATGTCCAGCCGTCTTACATTTCTTTCTCTCTCTATTGGTCCAGAATTTAAGCATCAAAGAGAAAGGGTGGGCGTGGGTCTTCTTGGATAATTTAGCTTGAGTCTAAGAGATTCAACCGTGTCTGAAAAATGTGTTCACCTCCTTAGATTTTAAATATAAGTCCTGCCTCCCGAGACACAAACTCAGAAGTGATTCAAAGATTTGCAAATGAGCACAGAAATCAGGGATTAAATTTGATGAGCTTCTTGGTGGTGTTTTGACAACTAGTGTCAAACTGTTCTTTTAATATAAGCAAAAATAAAATAATGATGTCCGTTAAATACATGCTGTACTTAGAGCAAAACTCAAAATGCAACATAAATTTGTTAACAATTGAGTAACTGGGAAAAGGAATCAGGACATGAAATTACTTAATAGTGACAAATGTACTAGTCATAAAATGAACACAGCCTAAAATGCACATACTTTAAAACAGTGAAGAAATTGACGTAAGCACCCAACTCCGGTTTGGCCCTATCTCTTCATAGCAGGTGTGGGGACCAGTACAGAACGTGGCAGGAAAGGGGATCACAGACAACCTGCACCTAGTCAGAGAACCGTCAGGTGGGATGTCACTAATCCTGCCTCACACTCGTCCTTCTACACAGAAACTTCAGAGAGGAGCACCAGAAAGCAACGGCCATCCCTCGTGATCCAAAGAGTTCCAAAAGGAATCAGAGAGTCAATTTTAAATTCAGCTAAGAGATTTCCACAAAATTTTAGACAAGCTCATCTTCAGGACTGAGGACTGAGGAAATTCTGCCTACCAGAAAAAGCAGTTTTATAAAGCAGAATAAAGGTACATAGGGTATTGGTTGAGATAAAAGAGAGGCAGAGGAAAAAGTTGGATAAATAGGACAAGAAATGAGCAAGGGGCTGGGTGGTATTGGCGCAAGCCTTTAATCTTAGCACTTGGGAAGCAGAGGCAGGTGATCTCTGTGAGTTTGAGGCCAGCCTGGTCTACAGAGCTAGTTCTAGGTCAGCCAAGGCTACACAGAAAAAACCCTGTCTCAAAAAAAAAAAAGAAAAGAAAAGGAAAGAAAAGGAAAGGAAAGAAAAGAAAAGAAAAAAGAAAAAGAAAAAGAAAAAGAAAAAGAAAAAGAAAAAGAAAAAGAAAAAGAAACAAAGATTCCAGAGCTTAGTCCAGAGCCACAGATGGCTTGAGAGTCTAAGATGATTCAGGATAAGTCTAGGACAGGAGGGATCTAGCAATATGGGTCCTCCAATTAGAAAAGAATTGGCTCAGTTATTAGCTGAAGAAACTCACTTCCCTGCTACACAGATTAAAACCAAACCAACCACACACACCCTAAAACATCCTACATTACTGCATCTGATAAAAACTTTTAAAAAATCCTGCTTGACATTTGAAACTTTCAACAAACTAGCCAAATAGTACAAAACAAATCCATGTGTCATCTAACCCATATTAGTAACCGAGAACTCTGCACGAGATCCTATCTTCTGAATTTCCTGTGTAGACCAAATGTTTTTCTCACTTATTGATAAGTGTATGCATACCTCAGAAAGACTGCCCTAGAATTCCAGAGGAAAGAAAAATGACTTGGGTGAAAGATAATGAAGAGAAATGAGGACTACCTATCTCTATATGCAAGGTCTTGTGCTAAGCACTCCACCTACGACAAGTGCCATTACTCCCATTAAGTTATTGATGGCATCATTACGTCACCTTAGAGGGGAAGCAGTTTGGTTAAGGTCCAAACAGGTGGTATGGTAGACCTTCAGTCTGAATCCAGATGCACACAGCACACAGTATATAAGTATACTCTATTATCTTTGAAGAAAATTTTGATTCATTTTACATATCCTTGCCCAGAAAAAGCAGCAAATGGAATTGATCTGCTACCACTGCCATGTGGTAACTGTAACAGAGTCCACACTTCTCCACAGCTGGACAGCATATGCCATTCCACCTAATTCATGATAATTGGTCATCTCTTCTAAAACAACCTTGTTGCCTTCGTCCTTAGAAGCAGTCACTTCCATAGCTCATTGGCAGGTAACAAGCCATCCACACACTACCCCCTCAGAATGAAGATGAATATAAACCCCAGGAGAACTCTGGCCAGATCTGCAAATTCCCATAAGGCTAGAGCATACAGTGGTTGAGTATACAGGCTCTGAGGAATAACTTCCCCGGATTTGAACTCCAGATCCGTGAATTTTTCACTTGGTTGCCTTGAGTGTATATGGTTCTTAACGTTTTTACGCTTCCATTTGCCATTTGTGAAATGAGCATGAATTTGTCAGGATGAAAGGCATCAGCACATGCAAGTTTTAGAAAGTTTCTAGGACCTTAATCATTGGCCAAAAGTAATTATTCTGCAGTTACTCTTTTCCTTTCTTTGAGTGTTTTAACCATTGTTCATTTACATTACAAGCAAGCTCTTTTCTACAAATGGACCACTCAAGTGCCTTCTGGGCATCTCGTGGCATACAGTGGAGACTGAGTTCAGCAAGCTTCAGTGGTATGGTGGGAGGACATGTAGACGAATTGCTAACCATTTAGCAATTCATCTACAGGGACATACATCATGCTCATACTTGAGATGTCAAGTTAAAGGGAAGAATTTGTATGGCCATTTTTCTTTCATACGATTCCTGGCCAAAAGTAAGAACTCAACCAAATAATGATGATGATGTTACTAATAATAGCATTGAGAAATCCTGGGAGAAGACACTAGATCTCCAGTAGCTTCCAACCATGGGAGAGTAGTTCCAAAAAGTTAGGGATTTTCACATTTTCGTCACAATTCTCCAGCCTCACTAGATCCAAACACTTTTCTCCACATTCTCAGCACATTTTAAAAGCATATGCCACAAATACCTTATTCTAGAAAAATTTCTGAAACCAAATATATTAGGCAACTAGAGCATATTTAATTATTGGTGATTAGCAATGTACATTAGCTTATCAAAAGCTCCCAATGAGCCTTGCAATAGAGGGCTTCATTTTCTTACCTGACATTTCATATTTTCACTTTATCAACTTTTTATTACCATGAGGAATAAGTTGTTGGTGGGAGATTTTGACAAATTATGTTTTATTCACACTGTAGATGGGGGAGAGAGAAGTGAGTTTGGGCTAGAACAGTGAAAAGAGGAGTGATTTTTTATACTAGCCATAAGTTCTGGGCCAAGTGTGTGGTTTGAGCACATTAGGTCACTATTCTGAGGAGTATAAAGCAAGCATTCTTTTAATTTGTTCTTAATAATAGAAATCTAGCCCAATCAATCAATCAAGCCTTATTAACTGTCAACTGAACTTAATACTTTTCCAAGAATACAATTATATAATAATAAATGAAAAATACCAGGTTGGAGACTATTTCTTTCTTGGCCTTCGATGACATGTGAGCCTGGCCTACTCTTTATGTCATTTGTACAGACTAGTTAGAAATTTGGCACACTGGGGGACCTTAAACAGCATGAAAGGGATTACTAAGAACGCCAATATGACACCACTTACAACCATGCATATTTTAGATTCATTGCCTGATTTTATGAATTCTATAAACTAAAATCCAATTCTCTTTTCACTGTTAAAAAAAATCAACAACAAAAACACCAAACAAACAATCAAACTCTTTTCTCCCCAATTTCTTTCTACTTTGTAGCTGTTGTCTTCCAACAGCACTAAAGTAGGGGGGAGTGGCTGAAAGTAAAAGAATTCATTAATTTCAAATAAAATTACTGGGTGGCTTGGACATTCCACAGCTTAGCCTTGTGTTCTAATTGTTAGCGCTAATAGAAAGCACAGTAAGTAATTGCCTTTATTTCAAAGGTTCTATAAAAGAACAATGTGCAAGGCCAGGGATTACTGTACCCTTAGTTCTGCAGTTCTTTGTGACTGTTCTCAGGGCCTGTGTCTTGTGGTTTTCAAGGAAAACAAATGGAACTAACTGCTGAGTGAGACTGGGGCGAGAGTGCCACCTAGTGGCAGCTATTTATAACATGCCGTGAATTGCATCATTCTGGGATTTAACCAGTCCAGTCCAGAGGAATTAGTGCTGCTCACAACCATAGACAGCATTTGCGGACCCCAGTCTGATCTCACAGTTCATGGGGACAGTTTGAATAATTAATGCATATTGAAAGTGGCTTCTGAACAACAAAGTCATTTTTTTTTTCATCTCATTTTCTGTATTCATTTCATACCATTAAGTTACCCTGAAGGCCTATAGGTCAGAAAGTACTTCCAATGACTGAGCTGTGTCTTTGTGGAAGTGGAGTAAATGGGATAATTGGTATGGCTCTGTGTGCCTTCTTTTCCTAGGGTGGAAGAGACAGAGTGCCGTGGCCGACATCCTGAGATGTATTCCCCACCTCGCCCTACCCACTTCGTTATGTTTTGCCTGCACGGGAAGAGAAATCATTTTCTTTTGATGGATTGTGAAGTGCAGCGAACTGTTTCCTTCCCAGGAATCACACAGACGTGGATTTGAAGTTTAATTACACAGCTTTAACTTCCCCATTCCTCTTCAGTAAAATGACAATAGGAACATTTATTTTGAAAGAATATGTTGAATTATTGAAGATTAAAGGAACTGATAATCATAAAACAGCTAACACAGCATCTAATGGTGACTGAATATATGCTGTGTGTTTTTCCTCTGTCTAGACTCTCTCTCTCTCTCTCTCTCTCTCTCTCTCTCTCCACACACACCACACACACACACACACACACACACACACACACACACTACACTACACTACACTACACTACGATTATAGATTCTAGAAGTACTGAAGCTCAGGCTCATAAATTAAAATTAAATTTTAGGACCCACTGTCACAGAACATTTATGATGAAAAGGGCCTTAAAAATCACAAAAGTTCAAGTTTAAAGATGGTGAAATGAAGAAAAGGAGATTTTTGTCTATCTTTCCCAAAGGCATAAAACAATTTACTGGCACTGATTATATTAAACCCGAGGCTTGCTTCTGACTGTCCCAACTGTCTTACTCTTCACAGAAGGCACCAGTGGCAACAGCGGAGGTTGCAGACTGTATTAGACAAGAGTCAGGGATAGTGAGCAGCTTCTTAAACATCCTGCAGGGAATTAATGTTGAAGCTAGATCAGATGACAGCAGAGTCCCATGTAATTGCCCTGTGCTGCCTCAAGTCTCTTCCATGGAGTGACTTCAGCATACTGTGTGCTTGGATACTAGGCTGGCGACTGACTCGGGATCGTTGTCTGATTAATTACGACTATCCATCAAAGTCCGAGAGTGAGTCCACCTTCACTAGCCACTCTTCATTTTTCCACACCAACTGGTTGCTTTCTCATCTGATGGACAATTATAATCCTACCCACCTAAATCAGAATCTCAAGACTTATTCTTAAACATTTTCAAACATCAGAGTTCCTTCTAATCTACTCAGTTGGTTTAATAATGGGAAGTAGGTAATTTTTGTGCACCTTTTATCTTCTGTTATTCTAGAATATTACTGACATATAGCATGTCAGCAGGAAGCACTTGCACATAGCATGGGACTCTCAGTGTTCATTTACATACATGTGGATGCATGCATTTACACATTGCCTTCCTAAACATAAATCTGCTGAGGATTTGCTTGTTTGAGCATCACTTTTGCCCAGTTCTTCCCACAACAATGCTTGACATACAGTAGGTACTTAGTGAATAATAATTGAACTAATGAACAGCTAATTAAAATCAACAGGTCCAGCACCTTCTACCACACACTCTTCTAGTATTTATTACGTTCTCTGTGACGTTCTATATTTTTGGACTCCCTACTTCCTTCTATTAAAGAGTTATTTGTTAGCTGGTGGAGAGAACAGACACATGGAGGGTGACTGATCAGGCATTTTTAATTACTAGTAACCGAGGGGTCTATACAGCTCTATGCCTGTTCTCTGGATAGACTCTACACCAAAGAGAAAGCCTGATAAGAAATGATATTGGAATAGTGGGCTAGCTGTATACTACAAGTTGAAGAAAAAGGATTGTGAAATACAGAAGCAGGGGATTCTTAGCCCTGCCTAGGCTTGTCCATAGAGAACAGGATGTGTAGCTTCCATTAAATAAGACAGAAACTTC
The DNA here is from genome assembly GCA_902168405.1 of Peromyscus aztecus. NCBI lineage: Eukaryota > Metazoa > Chordata > Mammalia > Rodentia > Cricetidae > Peromyscus > Peromyscus aztecus. The sequence continues at coordinate 21,085 of CABHPQ010166358.1, forward strand.
CCAAAGGGGAAATGGCAGACAAGACAGTGAAAGCAGACATCATAGCCACACTTACCCTCGGCCACGTCATCATCCACTGTCAACTTAAGGCTTTTTCCTCTCCGCACTACCCGGACAGTGTGCCACTCATTGTCATTGAGCTTCTGCCCTGCATACAGGGTCTCAGGTCCTTTGCCTAAGAATGGTGGTAAGTGTCAAAAGTTAGAACCAGTTCTCAAAGTACTGCTCAGGGCGTTAAGTTTGTCAAAGCCACACTGGTGCACATGACCAGGAGAGCCATGGATGCTACGTCCACTGTTCCTATAGAATCCTCTGCATCAATCTCCAAAAGCAGACAACTCCACTGAAACATGAAGGACATTCGTCCATAACGAAGGAACTAAATATCTCCTTCATGCAGAGTTATGAGGTCTTAAAATACTAAAGACACTTAATAAGATTTACAGCAATCTCTAATCAGCTGGCATTTATTTTGCTAGGTCTTGGATATCTGAAATTTTATTTTTATTAGTCACTTGCTTCTTTAAGCATAGTACAAAAGTGTGGCTTTTACAAAATATTTACCAAGCGTGTGAGAAATAACTCTTCAAGTTCTACTGCTTTAACTTGCCATTTCCACTAACCCACAGTTTATTAGAATTTAGCAACCATAACAATTGTAAAAGTAAGCAACACAATAGAAATTATGTCTAGGTTTAAACACTGTAATTAATACCCCTGGGGTAACATGAGAGGACCCAGGCTTTTCTCATTGTTCATCATCCTCCAAAAAAAGCAAAGCCAACCAACCAACCAAACAACAAACCCAAAAGATCCAAAGCAGGAAATAACATAAATTTCAAAATTGAACATGTACAGCTCAAAACAGTGCTTCACATAAAGTACCACTAGGTAAAGGAATAAATTAAGTTGTCTCAAGAGGACCCATGTTAAAGACAGTCAAGATGAAATCCAAGTGAAGCCTCTGAAGGGCCTAGGAAGCAAGAAATTGTGGTGTTTAACGGCAAAAGAACGTAAGACAGGGAAACACAAGGCATTAAAATGCTCCCTTGAGCAAGAGAAAAGAAATTAACTTCAGAACGTGTGTGATCATTGACCTAATATGGAAATTGGAAGACAAAGATGTCAGAGAAGCTGGGGCCATAGACCAAGCGTCTCCTTCTGAGGCACAGAGCTCATCCATGCAGAAGCTGATGATTAAGTATTGCTGAATGAATCAGTCAACATATGGACAGGTTTATGCTTAAAGGACTTGAAATGTACTAAAATATGTAAGAGAGCAAGCTATGATTATTTTGGAAAGAAAATAGTAAAATCAGTTAGGTAGATATCTCTAGATAATTCTAAGTTGTACCTTTTTAATATTGAGCAATTAATATTTCCAGTGTGGCTGGTTGTAAGAGTTACCAGAGGTAGTTAAAGTTTGGGATTTCTTTTTCCCTTGAAAAATAAAGGCACTAGAGTGAAGAATTTTATTTTAATTGAACCGCAAACGGATTTTTTGGTATGTATCCACCATCCATCATGCAACTCAAATGAATAAGAATCTTGAACATTCAGTGACAAAACACAGGTTGGATCCAGTGAATCTCAAATCCCATACCTATGGTATGAAATGGTGTATGAATCTTAGAAGAAGAATTTGCTAACAAACAACTGTTATTTAATCTCATAATTGCCTCTTGACGTTATCTTCAATTCACCCACTAACATGGACTCTCCCCCTACATTTCAACTCACTAGACAGACCCATTCATTATCTCCTTCAACTCAAGCCTCAGATGGATGCATAGTCCCTTTGCCAACCCCTCACTAAGAGGGCATTGGGAGAAAATGGACCCTATCATGTTGGTGCTTTCTAGAAGAGCAGAAGTTCTTAGAACAAACAAATCTGCCTTTGTGCTTTATGTTTTCATCCTCTTTATTCTACATACAAATGCTTTGCTAAGAGAGAGCAAAGCAAAGACGGAATTGGAGAACAGTGGCTATGGAGGCAGAACTGTTACAGATGCGGGCTATTTAGAAACCTCTCCTCTAAGGGAACATCTGCTCTTTAGGCAATTTCTTTCACATCACTTAATTTTTATGATTAGGGACAAGATAAGAGAGAGAATGACAAGCACAAACGCAGTCAGTTCAGGACAATGCTACCTAAGCATCATGTTAGCTACAGAAATGTAAAAGAAGCTTTGTTTTTGCCCAAAGTGTTTTCAACGAAGCCAGCATTTTACAGGTACAGCATTTAAGGTATTCAGCAAATGTGCATGGTGGCCAAATTCAAGCACAAATGTTCAACTGTCCATTCAACTTTAAAGCATTAGAATGTGATGCCCTATAATTAAAATTGTGGAAAGATTAATGGAACTTTTCATGCCCTGCTATTTCCAACACCACTAATTCTCAGTACTATAAGAATGGAGGGGGAGAGATGCACATTAGTTTCATTAAAATGACATGGAATCTTATCCAGTATTCACTTTCATGTAGCACACTGACAAACTTCAGTGAGCTTTTGTAAAACTCATCTTCTGGAAGTGAAGTCTCAATGGCATTTATCTTAAGCCAAAAGGTCAAGGCACCATGCTAGTAGAAAGTGATTTTTAAATCCCACTGCAAATTTCGGCAAAGTGAGAGGGGGTGTCAAGTTAACCTGCAGCTCACAAAGGAGACTCAGTTGGTAAGTAATACAAATTGATACTAACACAAGCCAAAAGTTAAAACACACAAACTTAGGCTTGCAAAGCTGAAAGATCTAATCCAGGGAGGATTCCCACCCCACCCCGCAAATTGGACAGAATCGGTTAAAAGGCCAGTGAAGCAGCATCAGTAGGACAATGACAGTTGAGTTCTTTCTTGTAGGTAGAGGGTGCCCCCAGAAGTAAGAAAGAAAAAGACATTGTTCAAGTTTGATTCAAAAGGAAACTACCAAGAACTAACAACCTCAGATCCATATATGTTCTGACATTGTTGTCTCTGCAAAAAACTAAGATGATGTTGATCCGAAGTTGGATACACATAGGATATATGTGTTGACATGTTTCCCTTCTTTCACGGTGTATCCAATAAAAATTGATCTCAAGAAATCCTATGATTCTCCTCAGGCTGTTCAGACATGAGTGCTACAGCTAAGCAGAAGAACCCAATGGACTCTCATCAGCTGACTGTCCTAGATCATGACACTTATGATAAAGACAGAAAAAAACAGGGAGAAAGAGTTCTGACCTATAGAAGTTTGTAAGAGTAGAGAGTCAAATTCTTCATTACTGAAGGACAAAGAGCCTTTAATGACTGGTTGGAGTGGTACCGACAGAATGCCCACTCCCTCTGGCCCTGCTATTATCTCGCTAGGCATTGTCTCTTTGAAAGAAGGCTTTGCCTCGTGGAACATGGACTCACTTTCTGATGAGTGGGCAACAGAGAACAAGAAATAGCAGCTGAAAATCACCAGGCAGACTCTTTTCTTGAACCCCCATAGTAACTCAAGAGAAGCACCAGGCCTTTAAGCAAGAACTAATAATAAAATCAAAACAAAACATTAGAATAAAAATTTTCTGGTTTCTTGGAGGAAGATGACACTCAGATATCAGAAAAGTCTCCCCTCTCTTGGCAGATCTGCCCATGGCGAACTTTAGTTTAATCATTTTTAATCTAGTTAGGCTTTTTAGAAAACAGACCATATTGTATAATTTTGCTATTTGCTGTAAGACCAATATAGCCATGAAAACTACAGGTTACCCCCAGTACTCATGACATCACCAAATTAAGCTAAACCTGTTGGTTTTGCTCATATGCAGGCAGTAGAAATTCCTTCCATCAGCCACAAAGGGCTGTTTCCAAAAGAGGAGGGGAACATTCAGGGACTTTTGATCGTGTGGGGGAGAAAAGGGGTAGCCAGCATGACTTTTCATCACCTGAATTTGTGTAAAAGAGAAAATGATACCTTGGTTTCCCTAGGAGCCGTGTTCCACATGAGTCTAAAAGAAAGTCTTACAATACACTAAAAACATAAAAATGTCTCTCTTAAAAAGGTCTATATGATTCTATATCTATATGGTATGGTAAATGGATGTGCAAATTATTGCATTAGATAAAAGCAAAACAAAGACATTGATCAAGACAACACTTACCTTTATTCTGTCAGCATCTAGCTGTGACAAGTATTCTACTGAGCCCAGAGCAACACAGTTTCTATTGCCCATCCTTCCCAGAGAAAACAGATTATTTAGGAGTAAAGACAAACAAAGGAACTTAAGGAGGAGAATAGGGACAGGGAAGCATTTTTATTTTCTGCCTAGAAAATCCCCCCAAAAAAGGCTGAGGCAGTGTCTGGTTTGCCTTTGTAAGTATAAACTTAGCAGAATTTCACAAGCTCATTTCTAAAGCATGCATTCTCCTAGGAAAACAATTGTAAACCAGATTATATAAAACTACTGTAGCAAAACAGCTCAACCATATTACTTCATTTTCACCAAAATCCTCAAGCATCACGGGTAGCTGAGGAACTACCCATAACAGGTACAGAAGACACAGTGATCTCAGAGTAAATCTTCTATGGGGAGTCTCTCAGTGAGGTGTCAAGAAGACGAGTAATCCAGCTGTACACCCTGAGCACATGCACCATGTTAGAGAACCAGATTCATTCATATAGATATGTTATATATGAATATATAACTTTCCAGGGAGCCCAGCACAGGTAACATGTTCAGCAGCAGACTGTCCATTCTCTTCTAGGGGCTGTCCATCAACCTCAGTACTTCCTGGGCTAATGGTACATACCTACTCACCTGTGGCAGTGTATTAGGGGACTGTCCACTACAAGTTTTAACAAGGTTAATGGGGAACAGTTAGGCCATGCAACCAATGAGATATTGAGGATAAGATAAGGAAAATGGAAAAGATGCTTCACGAGGCTTGCTGTCTAGTTACAGGCGAGGAAACCTGAAGTGCCACAAATTAGGACTCTGACCTAAGTCTTGAGAGAGTTGAGTTCTTTAAGTTTAGAGGGCATGGGGTCCTTGTGCTCACAGATAATCACTAGAGAGACGGGGAATGTTAGACAGGCAGGATTGTCTCTTAAAGGAAGATATGCATAACCTATTTTCTGCACAGAAGGCTGAGAATGGATATAGTTAGTAGCCTAGCAACCTGTGCTATCCGTAGGGCTAGGCTACACTCGAACACCTCAGACTGTTGTTTACCCAAGATTCTTTCTTCCTGGACCTTTATCTTGAACACTGTTTCTCAGGCAATAGTACCCAGCCTTATGAGAGATGTCACACAATAGCCTAGGTGACCTCTGTGGTATCTGTAGGGCCAGGCCACTCCTGACTCCTCACACACAATGCTGGAGTTACATGCCTGACTTTTGTTTTTTTAAATAGTCACAAACATGATGCTTGTTTTTCTTCAAGAAAAATGATGAGTAAGATATTGAAAAATCCACACTTGGCAGACAAAAACAACAAATAAAAATGAACGTATTGGCAAATAGCAGTGCCTAATAATAGTATTCTTAAAGAATGTTAAGATGTAGGTGAAGGAACTGAGCTCTGATAATCAGTTTAATGCTGAGAAACCTTTCAAAGCATTCCACCTTAGAGGTCTCTAGACTTGGGGTTTCTGACTTGTAAAATGGTGACTATAAATAAATGATAAAATATAAAGACCTCATACAAAAACCCCAAGACATTCATGTTCAGGATAAAGAGCCTAAAAGTACGTAAGATTTTGTAACATGAGCACTTTTACTATCAAACAGTACAGTTTTAATGTCTGACCTAGAGTTGGAGTGGCCATCGTAGAAAGCAGCATTTCTCCATTTCTCCATCATTTGCTTCTCCATACATCTGAAAGGCATCATCAGTGCCTCGCAACTGTCATGCTTACATCTCAGTGACTTCTGTAACATTTACCATTCAATCTTTTCTTTTCTTTCTTTCTTTTTTTTTTTTTTTTTTTTGGTTTTTTTCGAGACAGGGTTTCTCTGTGTAGCTTTGCGCCTTCCCTGGATCTCGCTCTGTAGATCAGGCTGTCCTCGAACTCACAGAGATCTGCCTGGCTCTGCCTCCCGAGTGCTTGGATTAAAGGTGTGCACCTCAACCTTTTCTTATCACACTTTGAGAACTCCCATGGCCCATGGAGGCAAAATTTCTAGGGATAGTGACACCCTATATTAGTGGTTCTTCCTAATGCAGCAAGCCCTTAATACAGTTCCTCATGCTGTGGTAACTCCCAACCATAAAATTATTTTCATTACTACTTCACAACTGTAATTTTGCTACTGTTACAAATTGTAATATAAATATCTGACATGTAGATGGTCTTAAGTAACCCCTGTGAAAATATTGTTTGCTACCCAAAGGGTTTGTGATCCACAGGTTGAGAACAGCTGCCCTATAGCATGTTGGCTTTTTATTTGGGCTTTGGGGATTTGAACTCGGGTCCTCATGCTTGCACAGCAAGTGCTCTTAATCAGTGAGCTATGTCCTAATTTAAATTTTCACAATTATTCTGGCTGCAATTGGATCTAATGGACCAGAAGCCAGTAACACAGAGAAGGGAATCTTTTAGGAAGCTGTTAATGGCAGGAGGTGAAAGTGACTTCGACTAAGGACATTAGTAGGAATAGAAGTGATGAGATTTGCTGTGCATTTCCGAAGCAGGGCCAACAAGACCAGGAAACTGATTTAGAAAGTAGGTTAGGAATGGGAGAGGAAGGAGGAGGAGGCAACATAGAAATCATTGTTGACTCCTTGGCTAAACTCTGAGAATCTGAGTAGATACAAGCTCAGCTAGAAAAGGAAAGTTTCCTGGAAAAGTGAGGCACATTTGACCTAACAGAAGCTTGCAAGACCCATGATTCAAATATCCCAAACCCATGGAAATGCAGGTGCATTAGCTCACACCTACTAACTCCACGTTCCCACAGTGAGATGGGAGGTGGAAGTGGGGAACCTCATTTCTGTTATTTTGTTTTTTACTTAGCATCAGCCACACTTGACATCAGCTTCTAGCAGCTTCCTGCTGTGAGTCTAGTCAGTTCACTGATTGCCTGACTTCTTTTGTATAGCTTTAGCTTGTACCTTAGGCTACTACTGTCTATCAATATTGTAAGATTGTTAGACTACTGATGCCCAGGTCTCTCTTTCTTCCCTCCTTCCTGCTCTTCTCTCCCTCCTTTTGTTTCCTACATGATTTCGGTTAGGACTCTAGCCCATTACTTCTTGCCACTAAGAGGAACAAAGCAAACACTGTACCCTACTCCGAAGGATTTGTACATTGTGACCTGACCACGGGGTAAAATGAACTCATAGGTCTCAACTTAGAACACAGAGCTTCTCCACTTTGAAATGGAGTGAACCTAAGGAGATAGATTTCCAAAGAAATAAATGGCTCCCCAAAAGAGGATAAGGAATTTTGTTCCAAGTTTACTGCAAAACATCTAACATAAGCTATAAATTTGCAGCATGAACAGCAGTGGTGAGCTAAGGACCAATAGGTTCAATATTCCTTGTGATAATCTCTCACCATGAAGCCACTTTTCAAGGGATAAAGCAATTTGCTCAAAGATAGGAAGAAGAGACCTTGGAAAACATTGTTTCTACTCTTGTTTATTGAAAAATCTGCAAGTTCACTGGAATGTTTTCCACTGTTGTCCTGCTATGATTCATAGAACCTGGACAATTTTAATGATTTAAGATGTTACAGTGTTCTGTGGTCTGACCATGGGATATTCTTTTTGGCAAATAAAGTCATAGGCTTGAATTATTATAATCAGAATGTTTCCTAAAACCTTTCCCCTTTCCACCTTCTAATAAACTTTCAATTCAAGTTTATTTCCTCATCAGGAGACTTCTTTATCTTAAATGCCAAAAGGAGAAAATGTAAACAAGTATGAATGGAAACATCTAGGAAATCATTAATTTTTGTCTTTGTGTGTGCATGCATGTGTGTGATATGATATGTGTTTGAATGTCTAGGAATGTGAACATTTATGCACTGTTGAAGATAGGTAGAAGTAAGTTGATAACCTTGGGTATTGATCCTCATCTTCCACTTTGGAATAAAACATCTATTCACCACTGTGAAAGATGGACCAGTTTGGCCCACAAACTTTAGGACTTTCCTTATCTGCACCTCCCATCTCACTGTAGAAATGCTAAGTCCACAAATGTGCACTAAAACACTGCCTTGAATTCTAGATATTTGAACTGAGGTTATCACAATCACGTGGCAAGCACTTTGACCACTAAGCCATCTCCCTAGACACAAATTTTGTTTTAAATATGAATTAAAAAAAGGCAAAAATGGCCGGGCAGTGGTGGTGCACGCCTTTAATCCCAGCACTCGGGAGGCAGAGTTAGGCAGATCTCTGTGAGTTTGAGGCCAGCCTGGTCTACAGAGTAAGATCCAGGACAGGCACCAAAACTACACTGAGAAACCCTGTCTTGAAAAACCAAAAAGAAAAAAAAAAGGTGAAAATATATCTTACAGTACTCTCCCTCATTTTTTTTTATAACTTTTCTATTCTTTACCCAGAGTTTTATTAATCTCTCTTAGCTAAGAGTATTTATCTCGCCAGTAATTCAGTTCTGCTTTAACTTTGGAAATTGTTACAGTGTCTTCTTCTCTTACAGGTTGGATTTTTGGATTGTTTGTTTTTATCTACTTTAGGGCTTTGGAATAAGATTTTGTTGCCTTTATAATCTCAACAACTAAGCATCTAACCTTGAACCTAAAAGGTGTTACACACTGGAGGATGGGAAAGAGTTCTATGAAATGTCTTCTAAACAAGACTTGGCTGTTGCCACATCACTTCAAAGCAGTTGTGGTTAATTACACAAGATCAAGCCAGTTGAAATGCCATCAGGGTGTATACAGTTTGACTATATCATGTTTTCTGTGCCTGTGGGACATATCCAGTTAGAGGACTCTTGTAGGAAAAAAACAAAACAAAAACAATCCATCATGGACAGAGGAGGGCATCTGAAGCTCCACCCCTAGCTAAGGAGATATTAGAATTGGATGGCTGCTGGAGAATAGAGGGTCACTTTTCTCTGGGCACGTGGCCCATGCCCAATAGATGGCTTCACATCAATGTACACACAAGTGGCAATAATTGGATTCTAGGTTATCAAAAGAAATGAAGTTGGGAGAGAGATGAGTTTGTGCAAAATTAGAGGGTAACAGTGAGGGGTAGATATGATTAATATATAGTGTATACATATGTGAGATATGAATAGAATAAATAACATAGTATAAGGTAGAAAAAATGGGCCTTGAAAATAGATAAGAAAATAAACTCCACAACCTGTCCAGGTCACACAGCAGGTAAAATCTGAGTCTACCTGTCTTCAAAATCTCCTCATTGTGCTCCACTTGTTCCCACAGCTTCTCCATGTTTACACTAGGAGTTCACCAGTCTGGGAGGAGTCAATCAAGACTGGGTAGAGATATTGAGGAAAAGAGAGAATATCATATTGTAAATAAATAATAAATAAAAATAAATAAGAAACAGGAAATACATTTTCAGAGTGTTAATGAAGAGTAGGAAACGTTGGCACAAATGCCAAGGGGTAAGCAACTGCTTTCTGATGGGTTGCCAGGCCCATTCTACAGGAAGAAATGCATGTCTGATATTGTAAATCTGTTCAAGAACCCATGCTTTGGAAGCCCGGAGGTCCCAGGAGTGAACCTGCTACTATTTTCCTGCTAAATGGACATAGTATGAAACTGTCCTATTATTTTCTATCTCTAAACCCACAGATTAGTACAACTGTTAGTCAGTCCTTAGTAGAGAAGTTTCCTTGTGCAGTGGAGAGTGGTTCATACAGAAACTCACAACTGCCTAAAGAACAGAGAATAAGTGTCTGCAGAGGACTTAGCCACAAAGGTGATATATCACACCTTTACCCCTCAAGGCTCAGGGACCATCATGGAAGAGGGGCAAGAGGGATCAAAAAAGCTAGAAATTGGGAAGGATTAAACAATGTATTTTGGACATCGCAGGTCCGCTGTACTATTGAACTCAGAGAAGCTATGTTTGCCTCCACAAGATCAATCCAGTCAACGTTCAAGCTTAAAGCAGGAAAGGCCTCAGAAGCCCCAATCTCTGAGGAGCTATTGACAGTTAGTTGATGGCTGCTGAGGGATGGAGAGTCACTTTTCTTTAAGAGTGTGGTCTCTGGCAGCTCAACTATGCTCCAGTGGATGTCTCCACACCCATGAGTAAGTGGCCAACACAAATTAGACTCAGTGGGTTATAAAAGAATTTTAAAAGGCCACAAATTTTGACAAGGTTAGAGACAGGGAGTATATCTATGAGAAGCAAAGGTGAATATGTTCAAAATACATTGTGTACCCACATGAAAATCACAACAGAAATAATAAAAATGTTATACTAAAATATTTTCAGATAAAAGATACAGACATAGCACATATAACACATTAGTAAAACCAAAAGAAGTTGGTGTATCTTCTAGTAATGAAGGTGGGGGGTTAAAATATGATCATATTTGTGAGCATTTGCAGGAGACCCTTTTGGTTCCTGAAATCATACCCCCTTAGCTAGCCTCAGATTTCAGCCACAGCAGCAGGTGACAGCTATGAAGAACTACATATAATCCAATGGTCCCTCACCACAAGGAGAAACGTCCTGTGGACCTTCAGAATGTCTTTGTTACAACCAAAAAGGAAGAGCAGGGCAACAGTACACAAAAGAAGACTGTCAAACACTAATAGGTAGATGGAGCTAATAGATGAATACCCCCATCTTTCTATGTTCAACGCAGACAAGCCTGGGAGTAATTCATTGGAATCTCCCCAGCTCCACACCTGGGCAATGTCACCAACAGTGATCTTTACAACAGGTACTCCTATAGATGTTTCTTCTCACACTACTAACTGCTCAATATGAAATAGAAACTATAATTTTGGGATATTGATAAAAAAAATAGGCAAATGTAGCACAAATGTCATGGTGGTAACCAACTCTCTTTAGTCCTTCTCTCCAGATCTTGAAGTTTACTCCAAACTATTAATACATCTCTGATACTATCTAGTTGTTTGTCTCAGATTCTGCTGTCAAGACAATTCAAATCAGCACAAGTCATGTAGCATTCAATCATTTGCTATTCAGTAACTCAAATGTTATCATGTAATGGAATAAGTAGCATCTATTGCCTCTAATGAAATTCAGATAGGTTGACTTGCCCAAAGCCATAAATCCATTAAAGTACTAAATTAAATGAAGAGTATGAAGTTTCTGACTCCACAGATGGAATTCTCCCTATAAACATATATTAGCTGTCTATGAAGCTATCAAACACATAGAAGTCTTGAGCCTATGAAGCCCTCAGAAAGCAGTGCTATTTTCACAGTGTATAATACTATAGTTGTAAATGGCAAAAACCAACCAACTCATGAACTTATAAGGGAATAGTATGCATCTCAAAGGTGATCCCATAAATCCCATGTGAATCATAGAGGTCTTCTGAAAACATGAGCAGAGTCTTTCTTAAGTAGCTTGAGTCTGTTATGTGCAGAAATCCCACCCAGGAATGAGAGTTGCAGCTATGAGCTCGGTACCCTGAGAATCTTCAAGCTCCATCTGTTTGTACAGATCTAGTGTTTTCTGGATGAGGAACTTTATTTTTATTATAAAGATATAGTTGTGGGGGTTTTAAAAGCATTCCAAGACAGAGTTCAGTGGATCCAGGATTTTCAGATACCTTGTCATGTTTGTAGAATCTCCTTTCCAAGACAGAAACTACCAAATCTAAGTTAAGGAGAGAAGAAGAAACTGTAACCTATCTTTTTGGGATTATTAAAAAGTCTATTGACTCATGAGCTTGATGACATTAGCAGGTTACCCACTGATAACACAAGGAATAGCCATATGAAAAATAATGTTATCACCTAGGTATACCCTCCTAACTTCTTAAAATTTGACTTATGCAAGGGAATATTAGGGGGTGTGAGTTGACAGTATTGTTATCCCATTCAGGTCCTAGCTCACTAAAGTGATGGTCTTTCTCTTGTCTGAAGTAAGATCTATACAGGATTGGAAACATCAGAAATTTTAGCTCTCTATCTGAGTAGAAATATCACTTTATTACATCTTCTAAAACTAAACTCACAAAGCAAGCACATGAAGGAAAAATTAAAAGCAAAGCAACAATAAAACCAATTAAGACTATTTTAATTCAAATATTGCCTCTGTCTAGGTAAGATCTCAGCGCAGCCCTGTGGCCGTAGACAAGGCACACCCACAACTACCTTGGAAATATCACTAATGTCCATGTGCTCTTTGTCTTTGTGCAACAGTCTTTGCAAAGCATGTAGTTAACTTTTGAACTGTAACTGCTTTATCCATGCACTGTGGATTCCAGAATAAGATGGGACACCAAGCAGAAGAAAATGCTTGCTCCCAAAGAGGGTAAAATCACCCTTTTCAACCCAGGATGAAAAAGGAAGATGAGTTAAATAATAAATTCAGGAAGGCAGGTGGGGCTATAGATCAGAGGCATAGTATATGTACAAGTGCATATGCAAGACCTTTTATGCAATCCAGTCTCACAGGAGAAAAGTTCGGGAATTACTATATGGGCACTGTGGGCTAGTACCAAGTAGAACGATGAAAAGGATGCCACAATCCTCAAGGATCTCACAATCCACCGAGGAGATAGCAAAGGAAGCAAATACTCAGATTTAACAATAGTCACCCTAAAGTCCTGAGTTATCAGCTCTCCATTTCCCCTCAGATTTCCTACATAGGCTTGCATAGAACCTGTGAAACACTGACCAAGACCTCAGTATCCTATCATTCTCAACCCTTTTTAATATTTATACATTTTTTGCTTGCATGTGTGACTGTGTACCACTTGCATGCTTGATGCCAACAGAGGTCAGAAGAGGTCACCAGATGCCCTGTAACTGGAGTTATAGTAGGTTGGAAGCCTTCATGTGGGTTCTCAGAAGCAAAATGGGTCCTCTAGAAGAGCAGTCAATGCTCTTAAACACGGAGCCATTTTTCCATCACCTATTCTCAAATCTTAATAGCATCATTCTTGGGTGATACTCTGATTTTCTTACAGGTCACTGGCCTCCAAACACATTTCTCAGTTCTTTGAAAACATTAACTTATTACTCGCATCAATCCCAGAAGGTTGGCATGGTTGATTGTACTGTTTTCCTAATATTTGCTATCCCTTCCTATCAGCCCTTTTCTGGAAGATCCATCCTTTCTAAGGGATTACATTTCTTGTCTCATTATTTCAGACATGCTGTGTGATTTGTTTCACACAGCTAAGGAAAGGAAAATGACTTGGACCACTTGGAAAGTTTAAGAGCTATTTTCCTTTTGCCACAAATTTAAGCTGTGACAGACTGGGACTACTTCCCAGAGTCTAGAAAAAAAGAAAAAAGAAAAAGGGGGAGGCAAGAAGCAGCACCATAACAAAACTGACAGATGTTAATGGTGGTAGTTGTGTGATATAACACTCTACACTTCTAAGCTTATTTAAGTTTGTATAGACATATTTCTCACTGTAGCAGAACCAAGCCATGCTGACTGTTACACAGATCCACCTAATACCCATATTATGGAGATAGGGCAATTTCCCAAAGACATACAGTGATTATTAATTTACATGTTTGGATTTGAACTTGGGTGGACTAGATCTATTTTGCCCATAACTCCTATGCTATTGAGCCCCTGTCAACCTAGAGAAGCACCAAAGACTTTTTTTAAAGCATAAAATTAAACCTCAGAATGAAAAAGTCTGTGCATGAGCTACAGGATCAAGATTATGAAACTAGGAAATCAATACATACAACACATATAACCTTAATCTCTGGGTGGGTAGAAGTTGAATAAGGTAGAGAGGAAAAAAAGAAACTGAAATAAGATGAGAAAAAAGAAACCTACAGAGAAAATTATAGAGGAGAAACAGATTAGAAAAAAAATCTTATTATTTGTCAAATTGTGCAGAAAGAAATCTCTCTACTGAAAAAAATAGAACTCTTGGGGTCTTTACCTTTGTAATACTTCCAGAACACACAATACATAGAATGTGTAGAAACAAGTATTTTAGAAATAACATTCTCATTTCGTCACTGTGAAAATGCCCTCTGTGACCTATATAGAAGGACAAGTGTCATACTTCTCTCATTCAGGCCAGAGGAAGCATCTTCTGTAGGGTTGGAATAGTCCTGCCAACTAGATTTCATATTTTTCAGACATCATAAAGAGTCTCCATGGCGGGTGGGTTCTCACATTTAATTTTTCGTAACAAGCTTGAGTAGATAATTTAGAAAATTTAATTCTAGGGCTCCAGGCTCAGGGTGGTTGACTCAGGAGATCAGAGTTCTTGGAATGACATTTTACCAAGATCCAGGTATTTGTGACACAGGTTGTAAAAGTTTTCTTAGATTATTATGGCAGAATAACACACACAGTCAATGACTATGGCAAAATAGATACATTTTCCCCCAGGTCTGGAGAGAAGAAATCTGAAATAATAGGGTCATGAATGTTTTAGAACCTTTCTTTGCTATCAACCCTCCATGTCCCTTGGGTTGTAGGTACATAACCTTAATCTCTCCCTCTTTCCCCATATGGCCTTCTCTTTGATGGTCAACTGTCATTCCATTTGGAAACTAAGTCTAATTCAGTATGAGCTTGTCTCACCTGATTACACCACTTCCAAATAAGGGCATATCCTATGGATGAAGGTGAAGTTTAGGTGACACTGTGCAACCCTCTATGTAGGTGATTCTCTGACCATATTTTGGGAAACTGAAGAACAAGTAAATAAACAAATTCTTCAGTTTATTGAATTGAGATTACAAGGGTCCTGAACCTTGTGAAAGAACTTACCAATAACCTTGTAAATAGAAGCTATGGTCTCACTCCCACCCAGTGCTCTTTGCTCTGTAAACTGCTTCCTGTGGTTCTAACAGATGGGCTCCTGCATTCTAGCAGACTCCACTTCATTAGAAAATATTTGTTTCACAATAGTAGCTATACTTCCTCCCAACCCAATCTGTCACTGACAAGGAAACTCTTGCGTTTTCTTTTCACCATTCTCTTCCATTCTCTTGCCCTTGACCCCTGGTTGTCTATCCCATAGTGTTGTAAACTGTCTCCTCACGCAGGTATCTCTCCAACTAGAATCAAGGTACTCTCTAGGTTGGGGCTAAATTTCTCTCTGTGCATCCTTGCACTCAGGATTCTTATTTAATGAATGAATGAAATCCCTTATTGCACCCATAACTGTTAACCCAAAGCTTTCTTGCCATTACCAAAGTAAAGGACCCTCAGGACTAGGGATGGAGTTGAGTGGCAGAACCCCAAGTTCCATCCTCAGTACCATGAGAAAATGAAAGTGAGACTTTAGTACTCTAGCCAAGACTAACTTGCTTAACCCTTCCTCTCACATCTCTTTCTCCATTCTCTGGAGTCTCATTTTAATAAACATCTTCTCGTTCCTCTGCTTTTAGGTCGATCTGTTCCCTATTCCCTTTAGCCATTCCCAAATCCCCACTCACAGCAGCCCTCTGGAAGCTGCCTCTTCTACTTACTTCCCCTCTCCATTCACTCTGGCACTTCCATGTAGTCCACACTATAGAGCACATCCTCTCAGATCCCTCCAACTCACTGTCTGCTCTGGAGTGCCCATCCCTTCTACCTTCCTTCATCCTCTCTCGGTACCTTTCACTAGCTAGTTACCTTCTATGATTTCCTAAAACTATATAAATCCCCAAATTCATGGATATCTTCTGATGTTTTCTATCATCACCAAACTTCACCAGTCACCCCCATCTTTCCTGCTGAGACTGTCTCATAGGCTTTCCACATTTGGAACTTTGATCTCCCCAACACCTTCCTTTTCTTCCGCATGTTAGTTTGGTGTTCCTTGAAGTTCTACTCTCTGTTCTCATTTCCTTCATGTGCATGGCTTCTTGAAACTTCCATCAAGTGACCTCAACTATAATTTGATTTTTGGTTTTCCCTTTGCTAACCTTTATCTCTCACCTCAACGTGGTTGTTATTTCTTAGACATCGTTTTTTTGTTGTTGTTGTTTTGTTTTTTGTTTTGTTTTTGTTTTTTTCAAGACAGGGTTTCTCTGTGTAGTTTTGGTGCCTGTCCTGGATCTTGCTCTGTAGACCAGGCTGGCCTCAAACTCACAGAGATCCGCCTGACTCTGCCTCCCAAGTGCTGGGATTAAAGGCCTGCACCACCGCTGCCCGGCTAGACATTGCTTTTATCTTAAAATCTTCTCTCACATCAAGCATCATATTTAAGATTATCCACTTACAACACTGTATTCATTTTTGTTTTTTATTGTTTTATGTGACTACGACTATTTCCCCATTCTAGTTATATGTGAAAGACTTTTTCTGCTTCTGAATTCTACACTGAAGAAAATTAATTCACTAACCTCAGTGAATTTGTTAGTTCTATTTCTTGAGGGGCACTAGAGATTTTCCAGCTGTCTATTACTCACTGGAGATCCCTTGGCTAGGAGCACAGGTTTGGTATGAAGGCAGGAAGAGTTAAGAGATAAGGCTCACAAAAATAATAAGGGAGAATAAAATTAATCAAGAGCAGGAATTTAGAATATTGTAAGTTGGTAACAAGCTAGTTAGTGAGGAAGAAGATGACAATTTTGAGCAGAAGAATTGGGGGCAGAAATGTTTGAAATGAAAAAAGTGGTTATTTCATATTTGGAGAAAATAAATTTGTGTGTCCTGTTGTGGTGACTCACGCCTGTCTAAGATCTCAGTGTTTTATCACCTACTAAGATCCAAGACAGGCCATTCTAGTCTCAATAAGCAGATTATTTCCCCACAAATTATGAGGTGAAATGGGTTTCAAAGACCATGAGGCTTCAAAATGTACTGATTTTTTGTTTCTGGTCTAGCATGTTGAAAAGATTATTGTTCAAAGTACATTCAAATGAACCTATTTAAAAGGCAGCTAACAGGCATCAGAAATGAAATTCAAATTGTGAACTATCCCACATTCTCTATAACAAACTGGGAGAAAAAATGGCTATGTATTCAAAATGGTTATATGTACACATCATATTAAAATAGCCATTTGAGGCTACATGCCTTTTATGGAACCACAATCCTATCACATCAGGGTGACTGTAATCTCATCCATTGCCCTTAGTATCAGAGAACAAATCTGGACACCTGGCATGGTGTACAGTAAATACCTAAAAGATTTGTACCATGTGTTACTACTAATTGGCAAAGAAAATCTACTTGACAAAAAAAATTAAAAGCAGGAGCATGTGGTCAGTTGGAGGGGTAGACTTATTAGAAGAAATGAGGGTAAAGAAATACCTGTTAAGTACTGAATTTAAGGATTAGTACAAACTATCCCCTTTTGATAAGAACAAACATCCATCCAATGTTTGTACATTAACTATTATGTATTTGTTACCAAATATTCATTAACTTGATAACTGATTAAGTACTTAGTGCTCATTTGTGACACTAGATTTGGGCTACCAGATTGGGATGAAAGAAGACATAATGACTTCCAGGATGAAAGTTACTTGAAGTCTAATGAAGAAGACAACCATTTACAATAGTAATATGCCCCCTAAGTGCTCTATTATTACTATGTAGTCTTCAAAGTGTGCTTTAGGAACACAAAGAAAGGGAGAAAGAGTGTGTGTACATGTATGTGTACACATGTATTGCATATATGCCTAACTTTTGATTTCAGAGTAGGATTAGGAGTACAGCGGTGTTCAAATGACAGTTCTTAGAGAATGCTCCACAAAGGATGAGCAGGGAGCTAGACAGACAAGAGATGAAGAAGAGTCCCTGAATGCAGAGGTGAAGAGGGTTGGACAAGTCCAAGGAATAGTATGTTATTTTATATGTGAGGAAAGGGGACATTTTCATGGCAGGTGATGAGTCTAAAGGAGTAGCCAGGAACATGATTTGGACCTCCATGCTGTGCTAAAAACTTTATTTTATCCTCTACACCATCAGGAGTTCGTAAAATACCTTAGCAAGCTATAATGAGTGTTGGTTGTATTCTTTAGGCTTTAATGTTGGTATGGCAAACAACAAAACAAACAGTATGAGTGTAAAACTCCTATCAGGTATAAAGATTAGAGAGCAAACAGTAACATTAAGACATGTTAAACATAGAGAACATGAAGCAGCATGTGTGTTGAACAAAGATAAAAAGGGAGTAGAACAAACAGCAAGTTACTTGCCCATGAGAATGAGCAGAAGCACCAAATATACCCTCAACGCTTATGAAGTTCAATGTGTAATTGACAGCTGTCATTCCTAAATTGATGAACCCAATAATGGTACTCATTCTGGTCTTAATTCTAGTTCCTACCTACCTTGCTTGAGATATGCGAGCAAAACTTATGTTCGGTGATCATGTTAACTAGCAAGCCATTGCTATTGGCAGATCTACTTGACCCTGTTGCTTTATTGGGAAATGAAGTGGTGGCCCCAGATTTCTTCCAGTGGTCTCTTAACCTCATTGTAGTTCTTGTAAACCCTTCTCTCAATTATCAGGGGAGTCTGTTTGGGCAGAGCATGAACTGAGACATAGTAATACTATGTAACCAAGATTCAGACGGTGTATGCTTTGTATCCACACCATACTATCTTAAAAGTGTTTATCTGTCTCTTATCTTCTCACCTTCTTGCTTTTTTCTCTGAGCTTTAGATGGTTATATGGTTTATGTGGTTCTTGTCATTGTTAAGGGACAGCTGACTCCATTTTCTTTTTAGTTAAACAATGTTAGACTTTGATCATGTCCTTAGCTAGAGGTCAACTTTTTTCACTGGTTCTTCCTCAATAATCTTGTGAATGACACATTGTAAATATTTTCCATTGTTCTCAGAATTGACTGACCATAAGATGTTTCATGGTAGTTAATTGTCTGACCATAAACCCATAACATGTACCTTTCCTATGATCATAAAAATAACTGCAAATTTCCACTTTTAAAAATTTGCTTGCTTGGTATAAAGAGACTCCTCTACCTTTAATCCGGGCTATATTCATTCTCTTACTATATAGGAAAATATGGCATGGCCATCATTAAATTTTCACTTTGCAACATCTCGGTGTTAGTTCCTGGTTTTTGACACCATGACGTAATGAACCATATAATTATCCTCTTCATTTGGTCTATAAACCATTCAGTTACATGAATTCTGGAAAAACCGGACAGGGTGTACTTGGATTATCAAGGTGATTTCCTACATGGCACCATGAACAGGGATGGACTCGATCTAATTATTGCCTTAGAACAAAACAAAACACTCTGCTCCAGATATGTGCAACCCTGCTATTGCAACCTGTCATCTGCAACATTCAAACTCAAGAACTACCCAGTAGAGTAAAAACAAGAAAAAGGCATAAAACCCCTCAAAATACTGTAAGTAAATATATTGTATAGTCCTGTATGGGGCCACATTCATACATGTGGCCACTGGTATGAATGATACAGGTATGAATATCCAACTCTTCAACTGTAAATCCTACAAGGCTGAGAAGTGAGGCTAAAGACACAGGGACAATTCTCCACTGCCTTGTCCAGCCAAAGGTAGGTGGCATACCTTTCCTAGAGCTTTCAATAGGATCCGGAACCTACAGGCACACACAGGAAAGAATGCCCCTAGAAATTAAATCTTTTGTTGTTCAATCAAAATAAACTCAACTACAAAGCAAAATCTACCTGGTGGGGGGGAACCAATTCTAAGATCAAGTAAGAAAGGCTGAGATTTCTGCATATCCACCTCAACTTATTCACCCTTGCAGGTACATAGTGGAGTTGGGAGGCCTTGGAGAGATAGTGTCTAGGATTACAACCGGGTTCCCTAAGTGTTGCTGCAGGCCAGCAGGGGGCGCCTTAGAAACTGAAACCAGAACATTAGAAACATTCGAGAGAGAAAATAGCGCAAAGAGAATTCAAATGCCTCATGATAGTAGTGAGCCATCTGGGTTTTAGAAAGACACAGAATTTTAAGCTAGCTACATTTAGCTCCAAATGCCAGTTCCAGTAATTACTAGCTGAATAGTGTGACCTTGGGTGAATGCCTAAATATCTCTCAGACTCAGCCTCTGAAAAGATGCAAACTAGTAACACTAATGATTGCTTTTTATCAGGAATATGGTGAGGGTTGAAGGGCACAGTGTAGGGACAGCATCTAGCACAGACCCACCTTCTTGTTGCTATGTACGAGATCATGTAGGTTGAAAATTGAGTCGTAACCAACTGAAACCGTGGCTATTCCACCAGGCTATCTGGAATGATTGCTTGTCTAAAAGATATTTTTCTCCCTCTAATTCTTCATTTTCTGGCTTCTATCAATTTTAAAGACACATTCCTTTGAGAAACTTAATAGAAACATCCCTAGGTATAAGTAAGGCTAGACACTGGGTCACTTGGATTTTAAGCAATCTGGCTTTAGAATAAGTCCCTCAAATTCTCCTCTCCAGGGAATCTTGTTGGACCATGAGTTTCAAGACACCTTAAGCAGCTTATGAAACTTTTGTGACAGTGAATTTAACCTTTAAGTCACTGTGTGAAGCTGACATCGTTATATGACCTAAGAGGTAGAGAATTTCCAGGCAACAGTGTCTCTTTCAGGGGTCTACCATACTCTCATGAGACAGTGATTTCTAGTTCAGTTTCTTTTGAATTTTTTTAAATGAATTTTTAGCCTAATGACAAATATCCTGTTATTGTGAGAGTTTGCAATGGGGAATGATTATTTGGGACAACAGCTCATAAGATGTGCAGTTATAAAGGGAAATTGCTCAAACGTGAACATTCAGCAGTACTGTTTTTCTGCTCAAAAAAAAAAAAAAAAAGAGTATTTTCCTAGATGTGCTCCAGCTGTTTCAAAGAGGAGTGATAAAGGAGAAAAGCATATCAACACATGACCCCCATTCTGTAAGAACAGAATGTTAAATGACATGCCAGAGCTTTTTGCCTGTGTAAGTGGGGGGATTCCAAAACACGCGAGAAAGGGCCCTGTAGAATGGGGTTCATGCGAATGTTAGAAATTAGAAAGGTGCCCAGAAAATGACCAAGTGTAGTCTATTAACATTTCTGATGAGAGATGGAAGACGCAGAAAAATCTGAGGGCTAGCGATGCAAATGAAAAAGGCCAGACTCTGGGAAATTACTTCAAGACGGTACTACATACAGTACTATCAAGATTCAAGGGACTCTGGAGGCTGAGGCTGAGCTATGAAATTCCTAGAATGTTACTGACAATGTGTGCTTTCTAAAAGGTGTGTGTGTGTGTGTGTGTGTGTGTGTGTGTGTGTGTGTGTGAAGGTACATATAGTATGTGTATGTGTTTGGGGTATGTGTACATGTCTCCTTAGGTGCACAGAGCTCTAAATGCATGAGCAGAAGTCAGAGGAGTCCAGCTCCATCACTCCTTACCTTATTCCTTTGAGACAGGCAGGGTCTCTCACTGAAGCTGGAGTTAGGCTGGCAGATGTGTGAGCAAGCCCTAGCTAATATGTAGACATGCACACAGATATGCCCAGACTTTTCATAAGTGTTAAGGATTAGAACCCAGGACTTACTCAACCCCAATAATAGATGCCTTAAAACTAAACAATAACTAGCATAACATGATAAGCTGCAAATAGTTAAAGAATACCCTTTGATAGGCATGGAATATGAAATCATATCCCAAGCAAGATAAGTGATGTATCTACTATTCTCTCCCTCTGTGAAAAAAAAAAATTATGTCACTCTATGACTTTTTATTTATTTATTTATTTATTTTACCTCTCCTAGGGCAGCTGGTGGCCTGTCCTCAGCTACTTATTCTGAATGAAACAAACAAAAAATAGTAGCTAAGTTTAGGGGGAAAAAAGCTTAGTGAGAACTATTAAAATATTCTAAATTTGAATTGGGGCAGAATGTAATCACAGAAATGACTACCAGACAAGTGGAAATGCATACACAGGATTACAGAGCTAAGTGGAACAGATTATGGCTACAGATACACTAAATAGACCCTTAAAGCCCCTTAACCGAGAACTGAGTTATTCATTGATCATGGTCACTTACACATTGCCATACTTTCCCAGTGACATAAGCCAAGACCTGTTTAATAGCAGGGAAGTCATGCTTGAAGCTTTTCAAATTCTAAACATAATTCATCTATAGAAATTAATACACACTGCTGCCTCAAAGCCACAGAGACGGACTCATCCTGGGCCTGTGCCATCTGCTAGGCCCAGGGTGAGACAAGGAAACGTTAAGGGCTAAGCTTGCTGCTGTGCTCTTCTTCCACAATACCCTTGGGTCTGCGACACTAGGGAGACCTACTATGTGCTGAGGGGTTGGGAGTAAGGTATTAGCAGGCCAGTTGGAACAGCAGGCGTTTCTGAATCTGCTCGGTAGCAGAGTCTATCTTTTCTTTCTTCTGAAAGAGAGGGGACAAATGTGAGATCTTCAAAGGTTTTTAAGTTCCATGCGTCCAAAGTCACCTCTGAATTGTCTTCATACCTTTCCCCTGTGGTTAGGCATCTGTATCTGCCTGGGGTTAAAGTACTGCAGAGTATGGAAACCTGTCTAAGTCCCCAAATGCCTCGTGACATTTAAGAAATTAGACAGCCAGGCATAGCGTACACAGTGATGGCAAATTTAGCGAAGGAAGTCTGCATTCCAAAGTTCAGTGTTTTGTTATTGGGGACTTTTGGTTTTTTTCCTTCCTTATTCTCTGGTGCCCTCTTGTGTTCTGTTCTCAAATAACACTTGATTCTGAAGCTCTAGCTAAAGCAGGCTCAAAGAAAATATACAAAATAACTAAATTATAGAACCACACCAGCTTCAGCATGTTTCAACAAATACATTATCATCTGAACAGAGATAAGCAGTAGCTATGAAAATAGCAGGCAACTACCCCAATACTTAAGACATCACTTCCTAGAAATTAGATATCCCTCAAATACCTAAAGGTCCATTGGCCATATAGTCAAATAAGGAAATTGTTGAATCTTTTTGGCATACTCTATTATAGAAAATTTATAGAGACTTTTCAAGTTGCTTCATTATGTTCACTTATATTTACATATTTCATAAACTACAACAATAACTATAAAGGAAGAATCTTCCATTTATTTTTTCATGCTTTCATTCAATTAAATATTTGTTGAGCTCCAGAGGCAAATCCCATTCTCATTTAAGTGTCAGAATGGAAAGCATGGAAGAGCTAGCACTGAGAGGAAGCCCTCAGCCTCATGATGGAGATAGGACAGTGGCTGGGTCATTTCAGCACAAAGTGACACCTGCTGTAGTAAAGGTACTCACTGAGCATCATCACACCACAAGAGAGGGAAAGAATTCAAACTGTTCGCAGTTCTTTCAGATTCCCAGAAAGATGTTGAGTCCTTATGGAATACAATGGTACTCTCCTATATAACCCACCACCTTCAAGTGCTCTAGCACACATACATGCTGATTTTTAGTCAATTCATAGAACTTCCCCCTCTAATAGTTTCAAGATATTATCAAGAATAACAATCGTAAATCTGAAAGAAATACAAAACAAAACAAAAAACCTCTCTATTTCTCCAAAGGACTGGGACAAGACAGTCCTCAGTTAAACATTAACGGCCCATGCTTTGGGCCTGCCTACCTCCTCCCTCAAACACACTCAATTTGTTGTGTGCAAGCTTCTTGGCTACACCTCACAAACATGTCTACATCTCTTCTTTGCATCATCACTCTTGTCCACTTCTCTGATGCCACGTCCTTTCTGGTTCCAAGATATTGCTCTTGGACATCAGTGTTTCTTGGTGCCCTCACCACTGAAGAGCAATGATACATTTCTTCCCATCTTGGAAGTGTAACTCAATACTAATTCCTCTGTGATATTTTCCCCAGGATAGTATATCCAGAATGTAAGGAAGTTTTCCAAGAATCAGCAATGAAAGTAGATTCTAGTTTCACTTCCGGCCTTTCAGGTAACTCTCATACCATGAAATAGCTGATTCTTGGGGTCTCTTTCCATCAGTGAAATGGGACTATTAGCCTTCATGCCATAGAAACCCTCAGCAACACCCCAATAAAGGCTGGTTTCTAGTCCTCACTATCTCTGATCAACCCTATCCATTTTCTTAACATCACAAGGTCACCCTATATCTACTGCATGTCAATTAAATGCACTTTTAACTTTTCTCATTTCTTTTGTGATCTTGTAAAGGGAGAAGCCATTATTTATGAAGTTAGTGTTTCACAAACATTCAAGTGCTATTGAGTCCTTCCATCATGCCTCTCACCAACCACCTAACTCAGGAAATGAAGTAACCCTGGGCCTTGAATTGTTTGAATGGAAATCTCATTAGTTTTATACCCAAATAGCCTGATAATACAAGGGTTGACTTTTTATGCATTATAGTAAAACAATACTTAAAAAAAATAGTCAGTTTCAAATTAGGACTCAATCAGGAAGTGAGAGTAGAAACTCCACATACCCAATTCCTGATGATAATTCATCATCTCACATCCTTGATCTTTCCTAGAGAAATACTTGACTATTTCTATTTTTACAAAGCCATTCAAGTGCCTCTTCCTTTTTTCCTCTTTATATTCAAATTACACATGTAAAAATTATCCAAGTTTTTCATTGTCCTTGTGGTAACCAACATAAACAAAACACTGTTACATGTCCTTGATCTCTGTGGCTCTATACAAAGAGAACCACTAAGGTTTCTTGCAACCAGCTGGTAGGTTACCCTAGAGTGGTGGTTCTCAACCTGTGTGTGGCAACCCCTTTGGGGTCAAATGACCCTTTCACAGGAGTAGCATATCAGATATCCTAAATATCAGATATCATTATGATTCATAGCAGTAGCAAAGTTACAGTTATGACGTAGCAATGAAATAGTTTTATGGTTAAGGGTCACCACAGCATGAGGAACTGTATTAAAAGGTTACACAGCATTAGGAAAGTTGAGAATGAGTGTCCTAGAGTATGGTCCTCTGTGTCTTTCTTGCTGACACCAATACAGCCCAGCATGATGAAGAGAGTCTTAGATAAAGAAAATGTGACTTTGGTGCTGGCTCCCCCACTTAGTGGCTGCATGCCTTGATTAGCATATATGGCTTCTTTGTACTCCAGAATCCTCATCTACTATGCTACTTCTATTGCAGATTAAATATCTCTATTAATAAAAACTCCCTTCCTGTGAACTTCACTTAAAGAAGTCCTTTGCTCATCCTGATGTGTGAGTACCCTTTGGGCTATAATTCATCTGTTTACACTCTTCTACCAGACTTGAGAGTAGATTTGGTTTTCCAAGTTATCTTAATCTTGGACATGCAAATGAGATGGGTGGGTCAAAGTAGGCCCCTCCATTAGTGTTTGTTAGGCTCTTGCTTTCGAATACACCATAGTACGTCTAGGCAGAAGCACTACAAACTGAATTTTTCAAAATATTAGCAGAGCTCTAGAAAACCATCTACTCATCACCTTAGCATGCCCAGAGCATGAATTCTCACCCCAACCCATCTCACTTCCACTTCATGCTCTTTCTCACTGCCTGCATCACTCCATCATAGGCATAGAGGGACCGCACACCAATAGTTCAGTCCTTTCTTAATGTCTATATATCTCCTCTATGGACACAGGTCTATAACTTGTAGGTAAGTAGGAACTGAAGATTTTCAAGCTGAAAGAGTGTAAATGGGTACAACAACGCTGACAGAATTCTTAAGTCCTGTTTTTTCTCTATGGCTATTCATACTATCTCCTTCCAGAAGATGTGAGGGGCTGACATCTATCAGAGTAAAATGAATGTCAGCGTTTACTGAAAACTTGCAATAGCCAGAAGCATTTGGCATCTATTGTTTCAGTTAATCTTCACAAAAGCATGATGCAGCTTTCATCAATCCTTTTCCCTGGGGATGAGGAAGTTGAAGAAACACAATGATAAACCACTTCATTAAAGTCAAAACCTATAAATAATGGAGCCTGATTTTGTACGCGTAGTTTTCCTTTAAAAATCTCTAACTCTCCTTGCTTACTGTTTTCCTCAAGGAGACCAGATGCAAGATCAGGTAGTGTAGTTGGGAGGTGATCCCATGAAGTAGGGTAAGGATGAAACTTTGAGCCTGGAAGGGGGAAAACAATTCAGAACCAGACTCCTGTTGTGGACAATGAAGACATGATCCCACCAAGAGCCTCTACAAGACTGGATGGGACATGTGTTAGATTAATTTGAGAGCTAGGGACATTGGGATTTTTATCTATACACCCCAGCCCTGGCTTATTGAATCCTCTGACCTGTCAATCTGGCAAGGCCTTAACCTTTCCCAAAAAACACCCTAGGTAGAGGGACAGAGTTGGAGCCATTGTTTTGTAAATTGACTCCAGGAGACTTTGGGATGGGCAAAGGAGATGCAGTGTTCACACAGAGAAGGCTTACTTAATGCAGCCACCCAGAACAGAAATAAAGGGACTATAACATCCAATAGCTAAACTTGCAATGATTAATTATCCAGTCTTACATATATAATTCATCAATGGGATGGAAGGATGGATCTTTATCTGGCAACCACATTTCTAAGAGCTAAGGCTGGGATATTAGCATGCACACAAAATACATAATCAGTGCTTTCTGGCTCAATGAACCCCAGGTACACATCTTCTTCACTAGGAACCACTGTCAAACTTTGACTCATTTTATAGCTTTTCTGCTTTTAAATATAGGTAGCTGAACAAATGATTTCTTGACAGCTTCTGGGGATGTTCTGTTTGTTGGAATATTCCTTATTAAAGAAACAACTTGAGCTAGTTTATTCAAATTGTCCAACTGATTGAAAATACAGATCTCTGTCTTTAAGTGTGATTTAAAAGTTCTAGACTCTGTGTTGCTATTGGAAGTAGAACCAAGAGCCTTGCTGAAGGTTCACTGGTGAGCATCACAGTCAGCTTAAGAAGTCACCACAGGATACTAAAGAAGAATTATGTGATGGGGGATGTCTTTCTGTACTCTGTGAATATGTATTGCAATTATTGGCTGATGAATAAAGCTGCTTTGGCCTATGGCAAGGCAGAATATAGCTAGGGGAAAAGTCAAACTGAATACAGGGAAAAAGAAGGAGTCGAGGAGACACCATCCAGTCGCCCAAGGAGCAAGATGCCAGCAGACTGGTAATGTCCCACCATGTGGCAAAATACAGATTAATAGAAATGCAGGCAGGACACAGAAAAGCCTCCGGCTACAATTCCGTTTCGTTGTGCAGACTGAGAAGAGAAATCAGAAACACATGCCTTGATTTCCTCCTTTCTGGGAACTGAACCTCAAGCCTCATGCATACTAGGGCAGCCCTCAAGTTGATGGAGCTTGAAAATCTCCCGTGGATTGTTTAACATCAGCTTGCGATTTGAATCTGTTGTTCCACTCCTGTGTATCAAAACCCTGGTCTGTGGCCTGGTGTCTTTTCTTCCCCCAAATTTTTAGAGCCTAAAGAAAAACATTTTATTATATTACTTTTTTTTTTTTCTGGAAAACTTAAGAAAATTGGTAGCCGGGCGGTGGTGGTGCATGCCTTTAATCCCAGCACTCAGGAGGCAGAGGCAGGCAGATCTCTATGAGTTCAAGGGCAGCCGCCTGGTCTACAAAATGTGTTCCAGGAAAGGCGCAAAGCTACACAGAGAAACCCTGTCTTGAAAAAAAAAAAAAGAAAAAAAAAAAAAAAAAAAAAAAAAAAAAGAAAGAAAAAAATTAGTAGCTCAAAATTTTGAGAACAGACAGCCAAAGGAATTGCTCACTGTTAGCAAGAGGAAGTCAAAAACTCTTGTACATAATGTGAATTCATAGGATACATTCTCTCAGTTTGGGGAACAGTCTATAGAGAAAGCTGGAAGATCTCAGTTCAGTCACTGAGCTCTGTAGTCAAAGCAGCAGAGTTTAACTTCTGATGTCTGCATTTTCTGTATATGAGATAATCCTGGGGGCATCCCTTCTCCTGTGGATGTGTGTGTGTGTGTGTGTGTGCGCGCGCGCGTGTGTGTGCGCGTGCGTGCGTGCGCGCACGCATATATTCATGTGTAAGATTGCAAGAATATACATGCCGTGGTGTCTGTGTGGAAGTCAGAAGGCAATTTCAGGCACAAGGCCTTACCTCCCATCTTGTTTGAGACCGAGTCTCTCATTGTTGACCGCTGGGTAAGCCAGGCAAGCAAGTCATCCGTGCTTCTGGGGATTCACCTGTCTCTACCCCTCCTCTCATCATAGGAGCACTAGAATTACAAACAAGTGCTGTCACAGCCGGATTTCAGTGGTTTTGAACTCAGGTCCTCAGTCTTATACAGTAAGTGTCATCTCCCCAGCCTCCACTTGACTTTTGAGACAGTGTCACTCATCGAACCTGGAGCAGTTCAACTAGCCAGCTAGACAGATCTCTAGGCATTGGCTTGTTTTTACCACAGCTCCCAGCACTAACGTCACATAAATGCACCACCATACCCAGCTTTCATATGGGTGTTGGGGATTTTGATTCATGTCTGCATGTCAAGAACTTCCGTGGCTGATCCATTTCACCCTCCAATCACACCTTTTCATGTTTCTCTTCATGTTTAAAAAAAAAAAAAGAGCTGATAATATTTGGTTGCTATATAAGATCTGTATACAAATCACCTATCATTAACACTAGCATATACTAAATCCATGATTATCATTAGCTATTGTACCCATATTTGTTAAAGAACATAACATGACATCCCCAAATGTCTCAGAATAATCTTATAAAAATACAGGACAATTAGATAGATTATCAGTGGACAAAGAAAAGCCAAAAAGTTGATTAATATAATAATAACCCTGTTCAGAAGACTCAATTATGTTCTCACTCTGAAAACACTTCACACTTGAATACTAAGCTTGAATACAAGACTTACAAGGACCCTCATACAGTGTCTGCTAAGGGATCAATTCATTGAGGTAAATTAACAGCTCAAAAAAATGGAAGTCGAGAAACATAGCAACTCAAGAATGTCTCCAAAGGTCATCCATGTCTTCTACAGCTTGACGTTGCTCTAATTCCTCCATTCTCTTTTCTCTTACAGAAGAGAGAAGGCATGTCAACTAAAGACTGCTGTCTTTATGAACCTGTTCACAACTATACAAAACAGCAAAGCCCTTCTCCTCCCTAAGTGCCATCTTAGCCTCTGTGGGATGCCATGAAAAGCTGAGACCATCTAAATCCTTCATAGGCTTTGAAGAAAGATTAGAAAGCCATCTGCTAACTTCTTTTTCATATCTATGCAGATAGCTTTAGTGTAGCTAACATACCCAAACCTTCAATCCAGATGTTCAGTAAATAAACTGCCACACTCGACACTGAGAACAGGAAATATCAAAGCCTATTATATCTCTCTGGAGTGGGAGGTGTAGCAGGATATTAAATGTCAGTCACTGTGTGTGTCCTACTGTGAGAAGGTGCTAGTGGACTTGATGCAGGGCTTGTTGTTAGGGAGGCTGTCTCTGTGAGGGGGTGTCAGAGGAAAAGAAGTCAAGGCAAGCCTGCTGCCCACCATCTGAAGAGGCATGAATGACTCTGGTGGAAATCATGACAACAGTAATGTGGGAAGTGGACAGAAGTAAATCTATGATATCTGACCCAGTGAGGACACCACTTTATGAGTGGTCAATAGGAAAC
>CABHPQ010166359.1:0-13346 GCA_902168405.1 Peromyscus aztecus
TAGCCTGGGTTACACACTGAGTTCCAGGCCAACTTGGGCTACAGTGTGAGACCCTGCTTCAAGAAAAGAAGGGTCTGTCCATCTTGTAGCATGATCAAGTCTTTCTTTTTCAGTTGGTATCTCAATAAATACAGGAAAGTATTTTATAGAATCTAGCACTCTTTCATGATAAAAAACATTCAATACAGTGGGAACAACTTTTCCATTCTGATATAGGGCATCCACAAGAAATCTACAGTTAAAAAACACTGTACTTAATAATGCAAGACTGGGTACCATCCTCACTAGAAGAAATAAAACCATCTTTATTCAGAGGTGAAATGATTTGTATATATAAAATTTTAATTTAATCAATAAATGGGTACTACAGGGTTTCAAGATAAAAGAACATAAAATCAAATCTATGCACTTGAACTATGTGGAAATAAAATTAACAAAACAATTTTCAGTAGCATCAAAAAGAATTAAATGTTTAGTAATACTTTTAACGAAATAAGCACAAGACGTGTTTTCTGAAAACCACTAAACACTGTTAAAAATATTAAAGGTTTATGACTGAACAAAATCCAATCTTCAAATATTGATATGAAGATAAAATTTTAAGAGTTATGTCTTGTTTTCCTTCCATTTTGTTATAATTTTTTTATGTTTCTGTTTGCAAGTTATGGTTGACTTTTGTGGCCATATTCATGAGATTTTAGAAATATTTTCTTGTGATGTATTTGCTTGTGTTCAAAGCAATACTATCATCATAAAATGACTTGAAAATGTGCCCTCCTCTTTTGATTTTTGAAATAATTTGCAAAAAGTTGATGTTAATTCTTACTTAGATGGTATTCTGGCTAGTCTTATGTCAACTTGACACACAGACTGGAGTCATCTGAAAGGAGGGAACCTCAATTGAGAAAATGCCTCCATAAGATCCTCCTGTAAGACATTTTCTTAATTAGTGATTGATGGGGAAGGCCCAGCCCATTGTGGGTAGGGCCATCCCTGGACTGGTGGTCCTGGGTTCTACAAGAAAGCAGACTGAGCAAGACATGGGGAGCAAGCCAGTAAGTAGAACCCCTCCATGGCTTCTGCATCAGCTCCTGCCTCCAAGTTCCTGCCTTGTTTGAGTTCCTGTCCTGACTTCCCTTTGATGATGAACAGAAAATGAAAGTGTAAGCCAAATAACCCTTTTCCTCCCCAACTTGCCTTTTGGTCATAATGATTCATTGCAGCAATTGAAATCCTAACTAAGGTAGATGGAAAATGTGACATCAGAAATCCTAACTAAGGTAGATGGAAAATGTGACATCATGCTTCCATGACTTCTCAGTACACACCACCTTCATAATGCCTTGACATAGTCACCAACCCAGAAACTCTACCTTTAGGTTTTTTTATTTTAGTTACTATGTTTCAGTTTATAGAGTTACTTTAGACTTGCAAATTTGGAATCATATTTTCCATGGCTTCCTAGTCCCTGCAGAGGTCTTCAAACTTTAAAAATATGTATCTATAGTTAGTATAGTTGTTTGTTATCTAAAATACCTATGCTTTATTTTTTCTTACCTATTATTTTTCTTAATCTTTAATTAAAGAATTTCGTTTTTGTGAGTGTGAGTCTTGTTTTTGTGTATATGTATATGTTGGATATTATATTTGAAAAATCATTTGTGGGAGTAAATCTAGACTTTCAGTGAATGTTCTCAGCTCTCAGGAGGATTTGCCACATTCCTGGGAGTTCAGCCATGTTGAGGCTTGAAATTCTCTGGAATTTTCATGCGTTTCTAGAAACTGCAATTCCATGTACATTGCTGCCTTCTAGTTTCTCCTCAATGTATTGGGATCCCGACATTTTTGAAGAGGTTTTCTTGTCCGACTATCCACTTTGTAAAAACCATGGGGTTTTTTGTCTGTCTTATTTGCCACTAGAGTTTTAAAATTAAAGTTCACAGTTTTCAAGACTGGTGAATGCTTTCAGGTCAAAAGCCACATTTTGTTCAGTTCCTTCTCTGGTCTAACGTTTCCCCTTCACCTTTGGCCTGGTCTTTTCATACTGGGTTGCCATGTCTCCTTTATAACTTTAAAGAAGTTTAAAAAGTATTATTCAGCTTTTTATTAGCAGGATGGTCAGCACAAATAACTTCATGAGAGTGGTTAGTGTATTTTTATAATTACTAATGGCCATAAAATATTATGTCAAGTTGATCTGTATTTTTTATGATTCTCATATTTTAGGATTCTTCACTTACCTCCATTTTTCTCTTACAATAAATAAAACAAAAATGGATACTTTGTGCATAAAGCTGTTTTAGTTTTCTGCATCATTGCATTTATCCAAATTATTAAGGGTTTAATTACAGGACAATATACTACAAATATTTCAGAAACTTGATTTCAAAGAATTGACCTAGTTTCTTGGGAATTACATTTCATGGTTTTAGTCTTTTTTATTAGTTCTTTGGGAATTTTGTATATGTTTTGGTCATATTTACTCCTCCCCCCTCTGCTCCCAGATCTACCCACTTCCATACACACACACACACACACACACACACACACACACACACACACACACACTTTTATCAAGTCCAGTTTGTGCTGCCCATGTATTCCTGGATGTCTGGCCTTCCACTGAGTCTTTTTGGTCCTGTCACAGAAGTAATAATATTTTTATACTAAATAGAGTCAGTTAATCTTGGCTACCTGAATAAGTAGTTCTCAGGCAGAAGATGGATCTTTCTGAGTTTCCTTCTAAAATGTTAACTCTTACATAAATTATTTAAGTTTAACTTAATGTGATAAGTACCTGCTTGCCTTAAGTTTACAACCCTTTGCTAGGCCTTCTGGATGCAGGGATAAACATGATAGACAAGCCTGGGCTCTGCCCTTTAAAGCTTTAGGTAGTAGACTTCACTGAGAAACAGTATGATGAGTCCTTTGATAACAGCAGTCATATTATGAGACTGCCGGGGACAGGCATTTACTCCAAACTGTAAAGGGCCATAGAAGGCATCCTGGAGGAGTAAACCACTGAACTTGGTAAGGCTTGAAGTCAAGTAGCTTAAGTTTTCCAACTTTGTCACTGTCTCTCAAGATTATTTGGATTTTCTAGGTCTTTTGAAAGATGAGAGTATAAAGGCTAGAATGGGGGGTGCTGCTAGGATTATGACTGAAGTTACATTAAATCTTCAAGCCTATTTAAGGATAAATGACATCTTAAAAATACTCAGTTGGGGGCCTAGGGAGATGGCTCAGTCCCTAAAGTGCTTGCCTTACATCCACGAGGATCTGAGATAGTCTCCAGCACCCATGTGAAATCCAAGCTCAGCAGCATGCACCTGCAATCCTAGTGGTAGGGATGTGAAGACAGAGGACTCCGGGGCTGTCTGGCTAGCCAGTTTACCTGAATTGGTGAGTTCCAGGTTCAGTACATTAACCTCTGGTCTCCACACACACATGCACATATATATATATCCACACACACATGAACACACCAATATAT
The DNA here is from genome assembly GCA_902168405.1 of Peromyscus aztecus. NCBI lineage: Eukaryota > Metazoa > Chordata > Mammalia > Rodentia > Cricetidae > Peromyscus > Peromyscus aztecus. Next base: position 3,494 of record CABHPQ010166359.1, read on the forward strand.
ACATACACATACACCACACATACAAACACTGAGTCTTGCAGTTCATAAAAATGACATATTTGTTTTTTAAAGACTTTCCTTAATTTCACTCAGCAGAGTGTCATAGCTTTTAATGTATAGGTCTTATAAGTCTTAAATGTATTTTTCAATATTTTACCCTTTTATACATACATAAATGGTTTTGTTTTCTAGTCTAGCTGAACAATAGAATTGGCAAAAAGGGATAAGGCATTCTAAACAAAGGAAACAAGATAGGTAAGATATTGAACGGTGAGAGCTGCTTGAAGCCCCTCCATGCTGATATGTATGAAATGTTGCTGAGTGAATAAAAGTAATGAGGAAGACATGGTCTTCTTTAATTCCAATCTATCATACTTAATATTGAGCACACATAACAATATCTTGTTGGGTAGAGATAGTCTTATCTAGTAACATGACAATAAATACCTGAGACGCTGGGTTAGTTTAAACTCTTTGCAGGGAGCAAGGGCATCAAGCCATCTGTAAGCTACACTGATCAAAAGACTGTGTGGTGCCGGCATTAGGGTAGATTAATAGATCAATGTAACAGACTGAAGAGTCCCCAAGAAGACTCATCGTCTTTGATTCTCAACAAAAGCACGAAAACAAGCCAAGGAAAAATGGGGAATGATTTTACCATGCACTACCACTGTATATCTAGCAGTGTTGGGAGATCCACCTCAATCCTCTACCTCACATCATATATAAAAATTAATTTTAGGTAGATCAAGAAGCTGAAGTCTTCTAGAAGAAAATAAAGAGTATCTTTGCAACTTGAGTTTCTCAGCATAGCAAGTGCATTGAGGATGGAAATGTAAAACTGATCAATTATAGGCTGGGTATGGTGTCATATGCCTTTAATCCCAGCATCCAGGAGGCAAAGGCCGGCAGACCTCGAGGTTCAGAGTTCAAGGCAAACCTGCCTGGTTACATCGCAAGTTCTAAACCAACCAAGGCTACATAGAGAGACCCTGTGTAAAACAAACAAACAACAAAACTGATCAATTGCATCATTAAAATTAGCAAGTCAGCCTTAAAAAAATTATTGGACCAACCTTGGTGTACAGAGCATTTGCCTAATATATGCGAGGACTAATATATGTTCAGTTTCCAGCGTGGATAGAAGGAAGAAAGGAAGGGCGGGAATATGACTTGGTAAGATATTAATTAAGATAAAATGCTTTCAAAATATGTATCTGATAATGAAATGGTATCTCTAATATCTGCAGGATTCCTATACCATAATAAAACAGGAAATAATAGTAATGAAAATAAAAACAAACTTGCCATATCTTTTATTGTAAATGACAAAATCAAACACCCTACCTTAAACAGAAAACTGAATTTCTTACCATAGTGCAAATGTACTTAAATGCCATTGAACTATACACTTAAAATGTCAGATAGAGTAAATTTTACATTTCATTTGTTTTTAAAATAACTATTTTTATATACAGCTCCAAGTTTCTCTCATCAAATGTATTTGCCTATGTGCTTGAGAAGGGCAGGGGTAGAACTAGTTGCAGGCACCCTGTGTCCTGACAGGAAGAGTCCTTCTCCATCCTCCAGTTCACTGCTCACTTTCCTCCCAGCCTTTCCTACTTAATTTTCAGAATAAGGCATTTACGACTACATACATCTCCAGGAAATGCCATCCTAACTAGCAACCATAAAATAAAGAGAATCGCCTCTGCTTCAGAAGAAGAAATTTGTGCTCACTACTCCTGTGGTGATGGGGTGAAGGACGTACTGTATGTGACTCATGCTGCAACACTCACAGAAAATGGAAAGTGAAACAGGAGCCTTTCCTCGGGAAGTTCAGAGTCCTGTTGCCGGAATAAGGAGAAGGAAAGAAAACAAGCAGATGAAAAGACAAAAACAGAAACACAGAAACAGATGCCTTCCATACTGATTTGATTCATCTTCCTGGACCTAACACGCATTTCTCTCTCTCTCTCTCTCTCTCTCTCACCATCTGTCAATCTCCTTTCTCAGTTCTTCCTGAAAAACTCCAGTTCTCTCTTATTTGTTCATTCTCTTTATACTGTGTACCTAATTTATACTGTATACAGTCTTCTGGAACATACCTTAGGAACACAGTGATAAGCAAACCAAAGGCTCCCCGATACTCTTGCTGCGTGGATTGTTTACCCCCGATGGATGGCATTTGCCAGTTTCGTACTGTGACAGTTCTAAATAGCACAAGTAAATAAAGTTTTGTGGTTAGTGAAAGAAAATGCTCAAGAAGGCTGCTGTATTTGAAATCTCAGAATTAAGCTCCCTCTTGAAGTGCTGTGCTAGCATTCTTCACCTAGAGCATTTTAATATATCTGTCATTGTGAACTTGAAAATCCATGAAGTTAATTTTCTAGCCCTAACAATGGTTCCTTTTCTAATGAAATATAAGATCCAGCTTCTACTGTAATATGTGGACAGTGTAGTGCATGTACACAGAGGATAATTGAATCTGTTGGAGCCAGCTCTTGTTTAGGGACTATCATTTTATGTTAGTATTTCCTCAGTTTGAAATATCCTGGATAAATGACTACTTTTCAACAGAAGGAAAAAAATAGCATGTATTACTGTTAAGGTGAGGAATAAAAGCTATAATTTCCTGCTGATTTTATTGTTTGAAAATGTCTTTGTAAACCAATAAGTTATATACATAATTATAAGTTTGTAAAGCTATGAAGTATGTGTATGCACAAAATTATAAGTTTGAACAAGTTATATGCATATATAAAAACATATTATTATTATTATAAGTACATATATATTATACAGTATCTGTAATACATATACTCAGGAGTTTATCTTTTGTGCATATGCATTTGTGTGTGTGCATGGATGAGGCGTACAGGTGAATATGCATATACATGCATGTGGAGGCCAGAAGTTGACATTAGGTGTCTTCCTCAACCATGCTCCACTTTATTTTTTGAGGCAGAGTCCCTCACTGAACTTGGAGCTCACTGGTTTAGCTAGACTGGATAGTCAGCAAGCTCCAGGGATCCTCCTGCCTCCACCTCCCCAGAGCTGGAGTTACAGTTGCATACCACACAACTGGCTTTTACATGGGTGCTGGAGAATGAACTCAGGTCCTCAGGCTTGTATAGCAAGCTGCTTACCAACTGAGCCATCTCTCCAGCCTCGTGAGTTTTATCATTACTTTTTCTGTCCATCCTTTCATTAAAATCATCAATGAGTCTAAAAAAAACCATTTATCATCAATAGCTACATTCCAATGTATCAGACCAGAATGAAAGAAAACAAAACCACCCAACTGGGCTACCCAAAAGAGGTGCAGTTTTCTTTTCTAAGTCACACAAGAAGTATCTGGAAAGGCTGGCTATATGTAGATGGTAAGAGAAGCCATAAGCAAGCCTGTTTACTCTTATCCTTTGGCTCTATCTGGCATGTTGTTCTCATCCTCAAAGTCAAAACATGATCATCACTGTCTTAGTTTGGGTTTCTATTGCTGTGAAAAGACACCAGGACCACAGCAACTCTTACAACGGAAACATTTAATTAGGGTTGGTTTATAGTTTCAGAGGTTTAGTTTATTATTGTCATAGCAAGGCAGCATGCAGGCAGACATGATGCTAGAGAAGGAGCTGAAAGTCCTGCATCTTGACTCACGGGCAACAGAAAATGATCTGACACACTGGGCAGTATCTTGAGCATATATGAGACCTTGAAGTCCATCTCCACAGTGACACACTTCTTCTAACAAGGCCATAACTACTCCAACAAAGCCACACTTCCAAATTGTGCCGTTCCCTATAAGCTTATGGGGACCAATTACATTCAAACTACCACAATCACCTTTAGCATTATGTAGACAAGAAAGTGAAGAGAAAAAGGTTCATGTTACATATGCCTGCTGACCTGCTTTAAACTGCTTTACCATGAGTCCTTGAGGCCCTGAGGGAATGGGCCAGGCTGCCTAGCTGACTGCTTCCCGGGAAACTCAAATGGCTGAGCCTCTCAGGTCAAGTTGCTTAGCTGATCCATGTTTAATTTAGTTATTTTTTTTTTTTTTTTTGGTTTTTCGAGACAGGGTTTCTCTGTGTAGCTTTGCGCCTCTCCTGGAGCTCACTTGGAAGCCCAGGCTGGCCTCAAACTCACAGAGATCCGCCTGCCTCTGCCTCCCGAGTGCTGGGATTAAAGGCGTGCACCACCAACACCCGGCTAGTTATCAGTTTTATTCTAGTGTTAAGGATCTCTATCAATTTTGTTTGTTACAAATTAGATGGAAAGCTGATAATTCCTTAGCTATCTTGGAAAAATTTGTTAGGCTGTCTTGGCAACACACACAAATTGAACCTCAATGGCTTATACAGGAGTAGACAGTATTTTCAGACACAAGAAGGTTTGCATTGAGCCCAGACCAGGATTAGCATAGTCGGTGGTTCAGAACTCTTTGTCACCTCTGTTTCCCTAGATGCAGGTAGCTATGCCAGTCTCATGCGTCATTTCTGAGCCCAGATATTTCCCAGGGCAAAAAGAATGATGTGTAGTTTTTATTAGCCTGAGAAACTTTCTGCAGAAGTTCTTGGCAAACGTATACACCTGTTTAATGACTCCATGGCAAGGTACATGAAGCCACATGAGTGCCTTAGATTAAACATGCTTCCCTTCTGGCGAGCTGGAACTGGGGAGCCTTGGGCAGGAAGATGGAGCCTATGTAAACACGGAGTTCTGCCAGCATGAGAAAAGGAACAAGTATGGAGATGCTCCAGCAGTGTCTGTTAAGGACTGGGAATGATGGGACAAAGAGGAGAGAGAGGCAGAGAGTAGCACACCAAAGGCAGAATTAAAGACAGAAAGGCCACAGCAGCATCAAAATACCCCCAGAGAGGCCAGGCTGGGCAAAATGTCTGCAATCCTAGCTATTTTGTAGCTTGCGGCAGAAAGATTGCAAGTTCAGTGTCAGCTTGGGCCACACGATGAGATGTAGCCTCAAGATAAAAAGAGGCCATGGATGTAGCTCAGTGGTAGCGTACTTACCTAATATGGTGGAGTCAATCTCCATTGCTGCAAAAGAAAGAAAGGAAGAATGTGGTGGTATTGTGTTCCCCCAAATATTGTGTACCTTAATAAACTTATCTGGGGTCAGAGACAGAATAGCCACAATATTAAACAGAGGTTAGGCAGTGGTAGCACACGCCTTTAATCCTAGCTAGCATTCCAGAGACAGAAATCCCTCTGGATCTCTGTGAGTTCAAGGCCACATTGGAAATGGCCAGGCGTGGTGACCCACACCTTTAATCCCAGGGAGTGGTGGTAGAAAGGAGAAAGGTATTATATAAGGCGTGAGGACCAGAAACTAGAGGCATTTGCCCTGGAGAGGCATTTGCCCTGGAGAGGCATTTGGCCTGGAGAAGATTGGGCTGGTTAAGCATTCAGGCTTCTAGCAGCAGTTCAGCTGAGAGTCATTCGGATATGAGGACATAGAGGCTTCCAGTCTGAGGAAGCAAGACCAGCTGAGGATCCAGCAAGGTGAGATAGCTGTGGCTTGTTCTGTCTCTCTGATCTTCCAGTGTTCACCCCAATAACTGGCTGAGGTTTGATTTTATTAAGACTCTTTAAGATTCATGCAACAGGAAGAAAGAAAGAAAAAGAAGAAAGGAAGGAAGGAAAGAAGGAGGGGAGGGAGGGAGGGAGGGAGGGAGAAAGATCCTAGGGAAGGCATCAAAACACCATAGGAAACACAAGAGGAAATGAACTTATGAAAAGGGTAACAAGCACTTTCTTCTTATGGCTGAGTACAGGAACCCTTACATCAGAGGAAATAACTTGGCCTCATGAAGTACCTATTCAGATGATTGCTATAAACTTTGCCCATTCCTTCTATGCTGTGTGCCCACCAAACACTTGGAGAGATTATTTCAATGTTTGGTCTCAGTTAGGGCAAGGTTAGTCAAGACAGTTCTGTGGACTACCTACTTTTAAAAAAGTATTCTCTGTGGTCTAGAAAGGTGATATTATTTGTCTAGAGTGATAATAATAAACAATAAATAAATAAAAAATAAAATTTTCATTAAAAACTTGAAGCAATGAAAGCTAATGACCCAGGGCTGGAGATATGGCTTAGTGGTTAAGAGCACTGGCTGCTCTTCTGGAGGACCCGGGTTCAATTCCTAGCATCCACATGGCACCTCATAACTGTCTATAATTCCAGTTCCAGGGGACTTGACACCCATGGCAAAACACCAAAGTACATAAAATAGAAATAAATAAATAAATAAATAAATAAATAAGAAAGAAAGCTAATGACCCTAACAATTGGCAATAAGCCTTTAAAACAGGTGGAGCCAGTTCCCCTTCCCCTTGTAAACCGAAGCATTAAATAGTTAAAACCAACCACAAAGAGTGTGGTTTATTTATTATATATATTCAAGATGAAAGGGGATATGGTCTCAGCAAGTCGGCTGAGGATAGCTCAGACTCTGCAACTAGCTTTGCTCTGTTATTTTTTCTCTTTGTTCATGTCTTTTGGTTACAATGGGAACCAGAAGCCTTAGGGGAAAGGGATTGTTTTGCATACTGGACTGAGAACAACAGGAAGGTTTGGGTGTAGGAGTAGAAACACAGAGTGGTTTTAGGCTGGGAACCAGTGAGAGCTAGGATCTATGCGGACGTGTCTGTGCTAAGCATTTCACATTATTTTATAGAAAAGTAAAAAAAGACAGACATTATGCTAAATAACACGATGCAGATCACATGAATAAGACATGGAGAACCTAATGTTTGGCAGAGTAGGTAAGTTCTGTGTAGCCTCAGTGTGTCCCCCCACCCCCACACATATACACTGTTTTAGTGTCCTTAGTCCGCTGAATGTGAGCACTGGGTCCACCCAGTGCATCTTTCATCACACCCTGCTCCCTATCATCAGAGTATCTTTTTTTTTTTTTTTTGGTTTTTCGAGACAGGGTTTCTCTGTGTAGCTTTGCGCCTTTCCTGGAACTCACTTGGTAGCCCAGGCTGGCCTCGAACTCACAGAGATCCGCCTGGCTCTGCCTCCCGAGTGCTGGGATTAAAGGCGTGCGCCACCACCGCCCGGCCAGAGTATCTTTAATACAGGGATATGATTGCTTCAGCATTTGCCCTCCTGGAAGTCACTTTGCTGTCTCCAACCTGCAGAGTAGTCATGGGATGTTAAACTAGCTTAACTTCCACAACCCTGGAGTCAGGCAATAACTGCCAACCGACTTAGAAGAGGGCTATGAGAGATGGATCAGCAGTTAAGAGCACTGGCTGCTCTTCCAGAGGACGCTGGGTTCAATTCCCAGCACCCACATGGCAGTTCACAACTGTCTGTAACTGTCCCAGGAGATCTGACACTGTCACACAGACATACATACAGACAAACACCCACTTAGCAGTTTATTCTATCCAATTCTGCCCTGGGCAGAGCCACCTCCTGGGGTCTGGCTGGCACATACGCAGTTTCAGAATTGATTCTGGTATGTACCCATCACTAAGGAAGAACCAGCTTTCATTTTATATTTTGAAAAATATTTTTTAATGTAGCAAGAATCTTAAAAGGGTCTTATTAATAAAATCAAACCTGGAGCCAGGTATTGGGGTGAACGCTGGAAGAACAGAGAAGCAGAATAAGCCACAGCTTCCTCACCTCACCAGTTCCTCAGCTGATCCTGTTTCCTTAGACTGGAGCCTCTGAGTTCTCATCCAAATGGATCTCAGCTGACTGCTGCTAAAAGCCTAAAAGCTTAACCAAGCTCTAGTTCCTCGTCCTCACATCTTCAATACCTTTCTGCTTCCTACCATCATTACTTTTTTATTAAATTACTTTTTTATTAAATGTATTTAACTTTGGAAGTGGGGAGCAGTGTGCCACAGCATGTGTATGGATGTCAGAGGACAACTTTTGGGGGTCAGTTCTCACTGTCCATTATGTGACTCCCAGAGAGCTAACTCAGGTTGTCGGCAACAAACACCATTCCTCACAGAGCCATCTTGCCAGCCTGTAGTTTTCAAAGTATATTTTTGTTAGGTGTTACTGATTGCAATTCTGACTTAAATAGGGGAAAGCAGCATACTTGCTCCCTGAAATAAGAACTGGAAATTTCTATGGCTTAAAGCTGGTGGTGACTCATTTAAGCTCAGGAACTGTTTCCTAAGGAATCACAGACTTGAATTACGTCAGTTATTTATTATAAATCTGCCCTTTTGTCCTGTTTCCCTTCATTTCCCTAATCTCATATTGGCGGAAAGGGAATTGGTGATGCGGAACCCTTGAAAAGTGCATTTGTTCCGCGGCTCTCGGCACTGTGTAATTTGAGCATTGTGATGCTTGGCTTCTGTTCTTTTCTACTTGTTCTCGGCTTTTCATTTGACTGCTCTGTAAGCTCTCTTTCTAATGCTTGAATTGCAAGGATGCACAAAAGAAGCTGCTTTTATGACATTCTAAGAGAAGGATGTCCTGTTCCAACTTTATAATAGTAGACTTGAAGATAAGTATTCTATTTCAGAAAGATTGAATGCATTCCACTCAGAAGCAGCTTCTGATAATTAAATTTAGGGCACCAAAAACCTAATGAGTGCTTTTTGACTCAACAATATTTTTATTTAGCTAATAATGAAGATATACTTTTATTGTGTTGATGGCTTTGCCTGTTAATACTTTGTTTTCATTTAATCAAACAAAAATGGATATGCATTATTGGACTGTCTTCATGACATTTAATTGTTTCTTTTTACTATATTATGGACTATTTAAAATTATTTCATATTTGCTGAGTTAGTAATGATGACTCATTACTCATTCATTGCAATTAGTATGCAAATATTTTAAGTCTTGGATGGGCGACCATATAGGTCATCTGTTGCCCTGTCTCCTCCCCCATAGCCCATCTGTTTTATTTCGTGGCAACACTACTGCTTACATATTCTCCATGCTGTCTTTAACAGAAACTCACTTATTGACCAAACATCTCATATGTACAGTAATACATTGTACAGTATACATTGTACAGTATACATTGTAAGACACTTTAAAAAATAATATATCATATGATGTTTTATCATTTAAAACCATTTTGTATTGTATGGAGGAGGTGGGAAGTAGTCAAGGAGGACCCCAGAAATAATGGGCAATATATCATAAGACAACTGGGAGGCAGGAGACGTCTGTAAACAGAGGTGAATTTTAGGTAAAGTTTATCTTTGTCTCTCCCGTGTTATCTTCCCTTCATCCAAGGCTTTTTCCTACCATGTTACCCTGTTGCTCCCAAATGATTGTGAGTTTCATAATTACCTGTAAGGATTGGTATCTCAGTACTCCCGTCAGTCAGCTCATCCCTCCTCCATCTCAAATCTTGACCAGTACAATTTGTTATTAAATGTTTGATAATGGAACTAGAGAGATAGCTCAGCTGGTTAAAAGCATGTACTGCTCTTCCAGAGGATCCAAATTCAGTTCCCACCACTCATAATCAGTCAGCTCACAACACTTATAACTAGTTCCAGGGGTGTCCGATGCCTCTGGCCTCTATGGGAGCCTGCACTCACTCACATAGACCCTCACATAGACACAAGATTAGAAATAAACCTTTTCAAAACGCTTTTCATTTTAATTTGTTTTTAAGTTACTTTTTAAAATTATGAATGAGCCAAAGAAGTGAGGCAAACTACAATCCCAGTAACTTAAGAAGTAGAGGCAGGAGGATCATGAGATTGAGACCTGCCTTGGCAGTGTGGGAAGAGCTTGCTTCAAAACATCATGAGGCTGCCTTTGGCTGCACGGTGTGTTGTACTTCGCTGCCATGTTTTTAGTTTAGACCAGGAGAAGAGTGTTTTTTTCTTT
>CABHPQ010166359.1:13356-46292 GCA_902168405.1 Peromyscus aztecus
CTTTCTATTTGGCTGCCATGTTTTTAGTTTAGACCAGGAGAAGAGTGGTTTTCTCTTTCTATTTGGCTGCAGATATTTAAGGACCTCTCCGTTGGGTCAAGCACTGAAGTAATTGAGCAGAGGCTTCCCTGACCATACATAGTAATGAATACAGTCTGCAAAAATAGCTTGAAAATGTCACTGAATGAACAGATGGCTATAGTTCTCCACAATTAGCCACAGAAAATCTCCAGAAAAGGGGGGGGGGATCACATCTCCAAGGTTTCTGCACCGTACTATTCAAGTACTTGGTTTTCATTTAAGAAGTAGTAAAATAATTATATAATCTAGCATTTATTACAATAAACATAATGCAATTATAATTTAATTTTTAAGAACCAAATATGTGCATTGTAACACTGCCCCAACGACCTCTTATGCTTTTTGGTAGCCCTAGTGGTATATTTGTAAGTTAAAAGGGTCAGTGGAAAACTAGGTAATATCTAAATATTCAGCATTCTTTGATGACATTCATGTGTTATAATAAACCTCCATGCAGTAGACACTTCACAGATCAATTCTATGGACTATTTGTTGAGTAAGAAGTTGCTTATACGTGTATACAGCTGGTCTAAGAAGTGACCCACTGCTCCAAACCGGGCTAGAATCCTTCCAGGTGTTGACATTTCAATTGTTCTGGAAAAGAAATGCTCTGATTCTACAGAGGTTGCTAGTCTCAGTGTACTGGCTGTCTTCCACTTGTACCCTTAAACCTATCTTCCAGGCCGCTCTATGCCTCAGGAGGTTGGTGTGTGTAGAATTCCCCCACAAGCTCCCTTCCCTTCGGTGGTAGTGGAGCCATGGAGAATACCAGCAGTGACGGGAGTGAGGTGTACACAGAGGCTGGATTGTCTGTCATTTATCCCTTGTCTGGTGACTCTCTTTATAAAGCCTTGTCCATCTCTAGTTCCAGCTACAGCTCCCTCCCCTCATCCCTTCAGGTTCATAAATGGTCATATCTCCCCACCCCACCCAGGCTCTTTCTTGCCCTAGGAGACTACCCTGATCTTTATGGTATTTTTACCCTTATATAAAGACTGTCTCTTTTTTAGACTCTCCTCATACTATCCAGTCTGAAAGGCCTCTCTTTCCTATTGAGACCCACCATCAATATTCTGAAGTGGCAGGTGATCAGATTCCTGCAGATAATAAAAAAGGTTGAGGAGAGGCCAGACATGGTGGCACACACCTTTAATTCCAGCACTGGGGAGGCAGAGGCAGGAGGATCCTTGTGAGGTTCGAGGCCAGCCTGGTCTAGAGTGCATTCCAGGACAGCCAAGGTTGTTATACAGAGAAACCCTGTCTTGGAAAACTAAAAGAAAAAAAAAGGTTGAGAATGACGAGTACAAGGCGAAAAGAGTGAGCAAGTCCCTGATTTTGGAGACCCAGAGGCCAGTCCCCAGGGGCCTGGTTTCTGCAACTTTTCCTTCCACTCCATGGAGTTATTATTAGATTGCAGCATCATTTTATTGCTGTGAACTGTACACTCTGTGGCATACAGACAAGTAACAGAAGTCCCATTAATGCTTGAGGTTTCTGTTACTCGAGAGAAAACTGTGCTAGAGTCATTCATGCCTTATAAAACTACATAAGATAGGCACTGAGTAGCTCCAGGGATGGCAAATAGGGATTGGAATAACACCTTCAGAGACGGCTGAACTGGACAGAACTCATCCCCAGGCTTCCTACCCTTCGCCCCACTGGAAGTCAGAAGGAAAAGAAGCCTGTAGAGTTCCTGAGACAGTTGAGTTCGCTCAGAAGTGCCATCAGAGATCTCACTAGAAGGGTGTTTTCTATTGAAGTATACAAAAGCACTTTTACGTTTAGTGGGAAATAACTATTTATTTCCAGGTACTCAGTCAGGATGTTCTTTCCCAGCACCCTTTGCTTAACTTCCCTTGCTTTTCCCTGGCATAGATAGCATCATATGCCTATCCCTGAGCAGGTAGCCAAGGCAAGGAGGTAGAACTGTGCTAATTAATATAAGTCTGATCTCTGGAGCTCCGGTCAGGGGTGTAGTTACCATCCCCCAGAAGCATCTGGGCTCACAGTAGGGAAGCAGCTGGGAGGATGATAATGAAAATCAGGAGAACTGCTAACAGGAAAGGGAATGGATGTGAGGGAGATAACTGTGTCTTCTGTGGCTTACCAGCTACATAAGCCAGCCGGTAATTTTCTGCTTAAACTAGTTACGTCATTTTTTCCTTTTTCTCTAGGAGGATCATGGGACTAATCACAGCTCTGTGCTGCTTATCTGTGTGAGCCTAGGCATGGACACCGTTCTGATTACTGGAAGCTATCTTTATGGAACCCAGTTACCATTGAGCTTCTGTAAAATTAGTGTTAATACCGTTGGTCTACCTGACAAAATTATGGGGGGGGGGGCTCAAGTGAGATGAGAGACAAGAGAACATTTTGTAAACTATAAAGAGTAACATAAATGAAAACGCTCCTTTTTGGTTTGTGTGTATATATGTGCGTTCTTGTGTACAAGGGTGCACATGTGTGCAGGTGCATGTGTGGAGGCCAGAAGAAAACCTCTGGTGTTGTTTCACCAAAGCTGTTCACCTTGGTCTTTGTGATAGGGTCTCCTCCTATTGGCCTGGAACTGATTAAGTAAGCTAGGCTGGCTGGCCAGGCAACACATCACAGCCATCTGCCCACCTGTGCCTGCCCAGCGCTGAGATTACAGACAGGAGCCAGCACACCCCGCTTATTCTTATTGAGGATGGAGCTCACATCCTCATCCCTGGCCAGTAAGCATTACTGGTCTGTCTCCCTTGGACGCTCTTTCTAGTGCTCTTATTTTACTGTGCTAAGAACACTTGAGATGTTAAGTGTTCAGTACAGTGTTGTAACCTATAGGCAAAGCAGCATTGTTCAGACCGTACTCCAGAGACTGTGTTGCTCCTTTTAGTGGACAAATTAAATACTCCCAGGTGATTTGAAAATACTAGACTGTTAACAACATCCCTAAGGTTTTAGCCTCTTTCCTTAAGAGATTTCCCTCTGAGCTGCTGAGAGCCAGAGTTACAGTGGCTGAGTTTTTCTCCATGTCCCTAGCAAAGAACCAAAAACACAACAATTCTAATAAAGCTAATCCAAAAGTACTTGGTGAGCACTTTTTGGTTCCAGACACAGAAAACCACTGGTGTGAGTTATCATGGGATATTGGACTTGGGTGCAACTAGAGGTGGCAACATTTATCCCGCCATCTTCCAGGCATTGTGCACACTCCTACCAATGAGAAGGAAGGACTTCCGTCATTGGCTGCATTAAAGAAGGACAAAGGTCTTGAAGGAAGTCTTAATATTGTTAGGAAATTTGGCAAGGTGGGATTTGTAAGTAGACTGTAGAGCGCTTAGGACATGTTTGAATTTTGATGTCACCTGTTACTTTGAGAAAATGCTAATGAGGTTTAATTAATAAAAATAACGCTGGGCGGTGGTGGCGCACGCCTTTAATCCCAGCACTCAGGAGGCAGAGGCAGGCAGATCTGTGTGAGTTTGAGGCCAACCTGGGCTACAGAGTGAGTTCCAGGAAAGGTGCAAAGCTACACAGAGAAACCCTGTCTCGAAAAACCAAAAACAAAAAAATAAAAATAAGCTTTCAGTAGTCAGAATACTGTGGAAACCAGGACAATGATGCTTCCTCCCTGTGTCTATATACAGCTGCAAATTACACCAGATAATCCCAGAGTCTGAGTCTGCGGTGATTCTGTCTGGGACATTTTCCATACTTCTACTTAGCTCTGTGCCTTCTGCAGCTGATCACAAAACAGAGAAGGGACCCAGCCGACACACACACACACACACACACACTTTGACCTACTGTCCTAGGTGAACACGTTTTGAGTACCTAGTGGCTCCCTTTATTTTTATGCACTATCTTATCCCATAGAACCAGAACATTTTAGTAAGTATATCCCGGTCTCCAGCTTCAGAACCAGTACATTAGCTTGGCTCGTGCAGTTCTAAAGTGAGAGCACTTGCTCTTGCAGAGGACCAGGGGCAGTTCCCAGCACCTGTACGGTGACTCACAGCCATCCTTAACTCCGGTTCCAGGGGATCTGATGCCCTCTTCTGACCCCACAGGCACCAGGATGCACGTGGTGCACAGACAGCTGGCAAAACATTTATACGCATACAATAAAATAAAGAAGTCTAAGATTTTTTTAAATATGAGAGATGTGATAAGATAATAGTTAAGTCTCCTTTAAACTTCTTTCTTTTCTTCTCTCTCTCTCTCTCTCTCTCTCTCTCTCTCTCTCTCTCTCTCTCTCTCTCTTTTTGAGACAGAGTCTCACTACATAGCCCTAACTGCCCTGGAACTCGATATATGGACCAGGCTAGCCTTGAGCTCACTGAGATCTGCCTGCCTCTTCCTGCCTTTGCCTGCCTCTGCCTCCCAAATTCTGGGATTAAAGGTGTGCACTACCATACCTGGCTCCTTGAATTCTTAATAAAATTAACTAGATCAGTATTCTTAATAACATTAACTAGATCCATGGAATGGGAAAGTCCCAAGATATGTCTAGAAAAGTAAGCCAGTCCAAGCAAAGTAAAGGGTTTTTTTCTAGAAAAAAAAAAGTTGAAAGAAGAGTCATACAGTATAGTGACTCAGACAATAGACAGTTTTGAGCCCTAATCCCAGCACTCACTAGCTCTGTGACTTTGGGCAAGTCATAGGGCCTCCTGCACCTTGGTACTAAATGGTAATAAAAAAAAAAATAGACCTTTCCAAGTTTGGTGGCAGCAGCGGGGGTGGGGTGGGGTGTTGGCACACGCCTTTAATTCCAGCACTTTGGAGGCAGAGACAGGAGGATCTCTGAACATGAGGTCAGCCCCATCTATAGAGTTCCAGGACAGCTAGAGCATCACAGAGAAACCCTGCCTTAAAAAAAGAACCTTTCAGAAAGAGTGGTTATAGATCAGGCAATACAAATAAAGCGTACCATAGAGACTGACAGTTACTCCAACCATGGGCACCTGTAGACTGGGAACAAGCAGGGCAGAGAATCTAGCCTGCCAGAGAGAAGGCAACATCCCAGGGCAGCGTTCATCCCTGATAATGATATTTACTTGTCTCAGAAGCACAAATCTTACAAATATTTAACAGTGTGGAAACCTTTGTGGATAGATTGCTATGCCACACTCATGTATGGCCTCCAGGGATTTGACCTGACTAGGGTGGTGAGGGGGTGAAGAAAAGACAGACAGATGGATACATGGGCACACAGAAAAACCAGGCTCAGCTGCCGGAGAAACTGAAGCGCTCTGAACACGCAGTGTGTTTAGTATACAGAGTTAAATGGGGAGGCAGGGTTACTGCACACAGCTGAACAAGGAGGCGGGTTATTACATACAGATAAACGTGAGGTGGGGTTTATAGTGTACGGCTGAATAAATGAGGAAGATTTAGCTAATCCCATCGGAGCCGTCTCTGTAGGGGAGCAGTCTTCAGGCCATAAATACGTTAGGAGAGAGCTATGGTGGACATTTTCTGCATATACTATCCACATTTACACTCAGACCAGAGGAAGCTTTGCCATTTTCTGAACCAAGCAGAGAAGGCTTTGCCAATCCCCTCTGAGCCACACTCCAGGGGGAAGGCTTTGCCATTCCTTCGTGGACCTGAGGCTTTGGGGCAATGCTTATGTCTACAAGTATACATTCATTCAGGACTTCACTCATTCATGGCCTCCTTCTCTCCTTACACTACAGTATTTTCTTTCATCTTTGATGCTGAGAAGGTTTAATCTTATAGTGCCTTTAGGATAAGAAGTCTTTAGCACTTACATTATATGTTGAGCAACAAAGTCCTCCATTATTGTTATTTGAACACCACTGTGATCTACTACTGTAAATAATCAGGAGCCGGGGAGTCGAAGACCTTGCCTTTCATTCAGCAAATAGTTATGCAACATTGGTCATGTGCTGGACCCTTTGCTGGGCCCTGGAGGAAATAGTGGAAAGAGGAAACAGAAATGTCAGCAGTGTGAAGAAAAGAGACAAAGCAAGTGGGCAGGGACTGTAAAACATGGAAAATCTTTTGTTGCTTGGAGTACAAGGCACTGTAGGCTTATTTGCAGGAAGTACTCTTGACCCAAACTGAGGAACCAGACCAAATCAAATAGTCTTTTCCTCCTGAAATAAAGTACTACAGAATATCAGAGAAGTAGGTAGGAGTTAGCCAGGATGATGCCCGAAATTAGTTTACAAGTCAAGGCCAGCTTGCTTAAATAGTGAGCCCTTGGTGCAGTATAAGGGTGATAATTAGCACTGCAGAAGTAGGAAGGGGCCTCTGGGTTAGAATTCTATTCCTGTCAACAGAAAATAAGACAAAGGTTAGTAGACCGGAGGCCGGGGTGAATCAACAGTAACACTGTAAAATGACCCAGAGAGAAAAAGGAATGGGACCGTGTGGGTTAAGGGTTTGTTCATCCCCCAGTTCATAAAAGTGCAGAAAAACAAAGGGAAGGATGATGGGAAGATCATGTTCCCTGTAACCTGGCATCTGATCTTGGCTAAGCTACAAACTCCTTTTTTTTTTTTTTTTTTTTAAATGTGATTTGGAGTAAGACTGTCCCTCTCAGAGACTCTGATCTCTCCACCTGTAAGCTGTGTGGGTTGACCAGAAGACAAGAAAGAGCCACTATGGCCTGGGAATCCAAGCAGGCAGATGACAGCATCGAATAGCCTAGGCACTTGAGTCGAAGACTGACTAGAGCCCAGAGGAATGCAGTAACCAATGTTGAGCAGAGGAACTCACTAGTTGCCAGTTCTAGAACGGAAACTTCAGTGAAGGCTTGTGGAGGACAGCACGGTGTGAATTCACTTGGTTTCCTGTCTGCCTTCTGCCTTTTGTCATTGGGAACTTGGGGGAGACAGACCGAGGGAAAGGATCTTGTAGACACAGGGCCCTAGCCAAAGATAGTTGATTGTAAATGGTGGCATTTCAGTAACTGTGGGGTGTTTACCCACCAACCCCACAGCTTCCCAGAGTTTTCTTGAGTGTGAGCAGCAGGAAATATTAGATAGAAGGATTTATTGTGGAGAATATCGCGGAGATTAACAGATAGAAAATAAAGGATAGCCTCGAGAGGGCCTGGAACCTTTTCCTATAGGCCCGACTGTCTCTGCCCCAGGGTATTTATAGAGACGCCAAGGGGGTGGAGCAAATGACCTCCTCCCCCAGCACAGCCAAGTGCAGACCATCTCAGACACCTGCACTCAGGCCCGTGGTCCTAATCATCCTCTATGTGGATCTGCTGGGTAAAGCCATGGGGAACCTGAGAACAGGCTCCTACAAGTAACGAGCTACAAGAAAACGATCTTAGGAATACTGTAGTGAGCATTAATCATGGCAGCAGAATGCCCATCTATTCTGCTTCCAACAGTACCCTACCTTCATTTATAACACTGATCCCCCCACACTAAACTTGTTGTTCACTCACTCTAGGCAAGAGGAGAAACATTTCAAACCAGGAGGGAGAGAGATTTTTGTCACTTGGAAATAAAGCAGTCAGTCTTTCTCAGATGGCAAAACTTCAAGATGAAACCAGAAGCTTCTAATGGCCATGTCCCTTTGTGTGCTGAAGAAACCAGTCTGCAACTGTAAACTGAGACTCAGAGGAGCAGGCATGTGGAAAGGAGGGAAGAGTAGGAATCCAGTTTTTGAGAGTGGTACACACCTATAACCCCAGTACTTGGGAAGCTGAGGCAGGAGGATCTGGAGTTCAAGATGTCCTTGACTCCATAGCAAGTTTGAGGGCAGCCTGAGCCATTTATGAGACTTTATCTCAAAACAAGAACAAAAAAATTGCCTTGTGAAATTGTTGTGTGTATTTCCAGGTTTAACTTTTGCCTTGCTGATGTGAAAAGTAAGTTTGTCTTTCACATTTTGAAGTTTCTCTCTCTAGAGCTCCCCCCATCAAAAGGATTTCCTGACCCAGAAGTCCTTTATTTTCTGGGGGAGGTAGCTCTACCATGGTTCCTCTAAGTTGCTTCTCACAAGGACCTCCTGAGGTAGACAAAGCAGGGTTGTTTCTATTTTACATCCGGAACCCTGGGGGCCAGATGCCTCGGTGGGTGAAGCGCTCTCCTTGCAATCTTGATGATCTGAGTTCCATCTATGATGCCTATAGAGAGGAGGAGGAGGAGGAGGAGGAGGAGGAGGAGAGCTGACTCTTGAAAGGTGTCTTCTAACTCACATGCAGGTACCGTGGCTTGTGTATACCCCACCCCACCCCCAAAGTACATACATACATAAATAAATAAGAATCCTGGGATCCCAAGTCACATAGTGGGTAAAGCAAGGTCTTGAACCAGGGTATGGCTATTACTGTGTCCAGGAAGTACAGTCCTTTGTCCACCCCAGTACTGCAGTGGCTCAGAATGTTTTGTTTGTTCAGTCAACAAATACCATGGCGTCTGTGTAGGGCCAAATGCCCTTTTAGGCGGTGTTGAATGGGATGGTTGCCCCAAAGCTGACACTCAGGCCTGTGTAAATGACTAGTAGACGGCAATGACAGAAAGGGGTAGCAGAATGCATCCTTCTGAAGGAAATTTGGGAGGGGAGCACGAAGGTAATAGGGAGGGATTCTCAGCAGGACCACTGCCTCTCCTCAGCATCCTTGAGGTCCAAGTCTAAATTGTTTTTATAATGTATGAATTGGGACTGGAGAGATGGCTCAGCAGTTAAGAATGCTGGCAGCTCTTCCAGAGGACCTGAGTTCAATTCCCAGCACCCACATGGTGGCTGACAGTCATTGTGACTTCAGTTCCAGGGGATCTGATGGCCTCTTCTGGCTTCGGTGCTGCATAGACAGGGTGTACAGACATACATGAGGCAGAACACCCATACACATAAAATAAGATTAAAAAGTTTTAACGTAAAACTCTGTGGCGACTGTGATGTGTTCAGCACATCATCAGAGTACAGCCTGTAGCCAGCACAGCTGTGGGCTTGTTTACTCTGCCTTCCCGAGGGACTAACAATTAGAGTGAGATCCAGGAGTTAACAGACCATAACCTGTAGGCCCCAGGCATGTCTAAGAACTAGGTGAGCTGCCCAAAGTGCCATTATTTATTGATCTGGACACAGCCCTGCTGTGGCTGCTCTGGTGTCATCCACTGACACCATAATCCCTTCTCCTCTCTCTGCAGTCTCTCTCTCTCTCTCCCTGCTGGTCTCTCTCCCCTCCCTCCCTCCCTCCCTCCCTGCTGGTCTCCCACTCTCCCTGAGGTCTGTCTATCAGGGACCAGATCAAGAGCTTGTGTTTTCATCTGTAGCCCTCAACGATGTTTAATTGAAAACGGGAAAACCTGATCCACTCTGGGAGGGCCTCCCCTGCAAGGATGAGTATCAGAAACCTGAGGACTGAATGGCCTCCTCAGGATTGGCTACTAATTATTTTATGCCCTTGACTGCAGTTTTTTGTTTGTGACTTTTTTTTCCTCAATGGGAGAAATAAATAAGGGAGCATGAACTCCTCTTGTTTTTAAATCCTAAAATATCAAGCCTGAGGGGATCCCACGGCATACTTTCCACTCCCAGCATTCTTATCGGGGTGAGGATAATCAGCAGATCCAGATTAAAGGGGAGTACAGAAGCCTTCATCACATTGCCAGCACACGTGCTCGTGAACATGAGAATCCGTAGAACCAACTGTCAAGTGGAATTATTCTCGTCCCACCATCTGCACCTCTGTATGAAGATAGGACAGAATCCTCTTTCAACGCCTGTGTATCCTGATCACAAAATGAGGTCCACTTCAGGGATGTTACTGTCCCTCGTTCCCAGACTCCACCACCTAACACAATGCCTGCTTGGTTAGCTTACCTGGTTAGATTATAATGCTGTGCTGAGCGTGTTAGGTTGTGATTGGCATTATACTACATATGATATACTACTCTGGCTTCATAGGAAATCCCTTTCATTCTAGTCTCCCTCCCTCTTCCTCCCTCCCTCTTCATCCCTCTCTCTTGTTTTAAGGAAGCTGTTAAATCTTTTTGTTTGTTTGTTTTTTGTTTTTTAGAGACAAGGTTCCTCTGTGTGTCTTTGGATTCTCTCTGTAGACCAGGCTGGCCTCGAACTCACAGAGATCTGCCTGGCTCTACCTCCCGTGCTAGGATTAAAGGCTCGTGCCACCACTGCTCGGCAGAAGCTGTTAAATCTTATACTGTTGGTGGGGAAATAGTGGCACACATCTGTAATCCCACCACCATTTAGGAGGTAGAGGCAGGGAGATCGGGAGTTCAAGGCCAGTCTGGGCTACTTGAGACTCTGTCTCAACACACACACACACACACACACACACCACCACCACCACCACCACCACCACCACCACCAACAACAACAACAACAAAACAACCACACACACACACACACACACACACACACACACACACTAGGCTGCTCAGTGGAAGAACCTTATAGGGTGTTTGGTGTAGTGCTTCTGATTATGACCAAGGGCCCAGACAGCCCCAAGAGGCATTGAGTGACACAAGGCAGCCCAGGAATAAGAAGTGGGGCTTTGAAATCACATACAGTGTTCTTTCTGCCTTAGGTGTTTTCTTTTTCCAGACGATCACTGCTGAGTTGGGTTATGGATCTGGAAGACCGTCCTCTCACCTCCTCTCAGTGTGAGTTCGGTGGTGTACACCTTAGGGCTTCACAGCACGTGCAATGTGTCCATCACAGGGAGCGGCTGCCGGCCTCTAGTTGCTGTGCCTTCTGGAATCCGCTGCATTATTACCGCAGCCCTACTCCACCCTCATTACAGTCTCCTTGGCTTTTTCTCTGCTGACTGAGCACCGCACACATGGCCAGTGTGGGGCTCCTCAAACAAGCAGTCTCGGATCCCCATCATCATCACCGCTAAGACTTGCTTTGATTGAACGGCAGACTTAGGCTCCCACTACCCAATTTTCCTTCCTCCGCCTTTTTAAATGGGTGCCGAAGCTACATTACCTTCTGAAGCTCTCCCACCAACTCTGGACACCTCATCCCTGGATCCTTCCCACATCCTTTTCCCCCCTCAGTAAGACTTCTTGCGTGTCTCACTCCATCTGGGTGTCTGCTTCCTGGAGGATCCCAATAGGCACTCCAAGACAGTAAACCCGGTTTACACAGGATTGGTGGGGCTTTCCTCTGCTGGGAGGGGACTCATTCGAAGGCTAAGCGATGTGAGTCTAACCCGAATCCTCAGAATCACAGAATGAGTCCAAATTCAACATTAGGTGTATCATGCAGGTTTGGTTTTTAGTTTCTATGGCTATGGCCATCTCACCAATGACTCGTGTTTGATAATTTGTGGAGGGGAACTTTAGCTGAGTAAGAACTCATTGAAATACAGAAGAGCTGTTGTACTGAAAACTCTGTCGAGCAGGCGTAAAAGCGGGCTTGAGAGACGACTAAGCAGTTAGGAGCATATGCTGCTCTTCGCAGAGGACTAGAGCTTGGATCCAAGCCCCTTCGTCAGGTGACTTGCCTGTGATTCCAGTTCCCGGGGAAGGTGATGCCTCTGGCCTCTGAAGGACTTACAAACACATACACACACACACACACACACACACACACACACACACACACACACGCATGAATGCACTTGTGTGCACACACAAACAAAAGCCACAGCAAGAAGGCGTTTTTGACTCACAGACCACTGGAGCTAAAAGGAGCCACAGAGATCCAATCTACTGTTTTCCAAACTGTGTTTGTTCCATAGAGGTTTACACGAGCCTGGGGCAGAAGGTTGCATGTGAAACCTACATGTATGATAGTTCAAAGAGAGGAGAGAGTGATTAAATTTACTTCAGAGGGTAAAGGGTGAGCAGATGAATTAACGTAAGTCCAATGGCTGATAAGTGGAGGAACTAAGATGAAAATCCTGATTTTCTGACTTGTGTAGCTGATTGTGGGCTTTAGCTGTTACTTCTGCAGTTAGTGTGCTGCCTGTGAACACACACTAGAGTGGAAAGAATTGGGGGGAGGGGCATGATGGGTGTTTTGTTTCTGTAGTCTTACTCCTGGGAGAATGGCGTATTAAATTTGCCCTTTTGGATGCAACTGGGCGACTCTAAACAAGTCAGCTTTTCCTAGAATCCGGTTTTCATTATTTTTATATCCTCAGGCTTACAAGTCAGCTTGGATGAGATACCAAGAGAACTGCCTAATGGAAGGAATCTGTTTGCTTCTAACTTATGACATGAACAACCTCAGCACACAGATCAAAGCCCATGGGAACTTGTACTGCCCTAAAGCAGTCTGCAGAACAGAATCTGTGAGAGATATTTAAGAGATATTTACTGCACTCCTTTAAAAAGGCCATATTATCAAATCCCTTTGGGCAGTGTTCTCTATTCCATCTGACTTCAGGATTCAAGCTGCAGAGAGAAAAATCTCTGAAACTCTGAAAATGTTGTCTATTTCACCTACCCAGTGTTTAGAAACTTGGTTGTTGATAGAAACTTCCGTTCAAATAAAATCTATTCTCATCATCCATAACACACTTGGGAAATGCTGGGAACAAAGCAGGTCTCAGTGGTGGTCCTGACTCTGCCAGAGTTTGCAGTTTTGCTTTTCCTTAAACTTCAATTCCCTCATCTGCAAAACAAGGGAATTAGAATCAGTGATCGAGAGGGAAAATGATTATACTTTACACATGCCTGTGCCATCAGGCCATAAGAGCCCCATGCTTTGTTTACTTGTTCACTAGTTTATCTACTTTATCTGTGTGTGTGTGTGGGGGGGGTGTTGTGTGAGTATATGCATGTAGATGCCAGAGACCAGCATCAGGTGTCTGCCTCTATCGGTCTCTCCCTTCTTTCTGCCAACTCTTTAGGGACAGGGTCTCTCACTGAGCCTGAGGCTTATCAGTTCAGCTATGGGATCTGCCTGTCTTTGGCTCAGAATTACAGGTACACACCACCTCACACAGCCTGTGGGTCTGGGAATCTGGACTCAGGTCCTCACGCTTGTGCAGCAAGCACTTTACCCTTAAGCCATCCATGAGACAGGGTCTTGCTCTCTAACCCAGGCTGGCCTCAACCTCGATCCTCCTGCCGTCACTTCAGAGTGCTAGTATGATAGACCCGAACCAGTACACCCAGATCCCTGCTGTTGGCTTGGTACTCGGCTGTTACCACCTTCTTAATGATTTTCAAAAAGGGGCCCCACATTTTTATTTTATAATGGTCATGGAAATTAACAGTTTGTCTATGTACCATTATATCTAATACTTATATCAATTTAATGAGAATGGATGTATATATCTGTGGCATGTGGATATGGAAGTTAAGAATCTGACTGATTAAATAAATTGCTCAATGTCACAAGAGAAGTGATGAGCAGAGCCAGGGTTCTAGTCTCCTCCATCTTCTCTGAAGCCTTTGTTCTCCCCCTACACCAGCTGCCAGGGAAAACACTCGACAATTCTAAGAATCTTTTGTTCTGTAAACTCCTAGATCTGTCTATTAGACAAAATAGTTTTATTGATCCCATTTACTGTCTCAGTACTTGACGGTTCAGTGAATTAGTGAGTAATAGTCTAAACATCAGATGACAGGTCTAGAAGTTAGCCATGAAGTCCAGCATGTCTCATTCTACCATTGCTGACATGTGACCTCGGCCAGCCCAGTTTAATTCTTTGAGTCTTGGTGTTTCTTGGTGTTTCATGGGTATGTTGTGAGGATTAAACAAAACGATGCATTGCCTAATACATTTTAATCCCTTAATAGACATTACTGTGCTTTTATTGATGTAGTCAAACTAGACTTGCTACTATGATCTTAGAACTTCAACTACTGTAAATAATTTGATTTGTTGGTAACCAGCACAAGAACATCACATTTCTTCACTTCAAGAAGAACAAACAACAACAGTCTGACTCCAGCCAGGGAAGCAGGTAGACTGAGTGCAGATCATCACCTCTCCCTCTCCTCCAAATCCAGTCCTCCAGTCTCATCCTCAGCTCTGCAGCAGACTACCAGCTGAGGCCTCTCCTCACTCTGCCCCCATTCACAGGGGACTAAGTAGATGCTGGTGAAACACCCTGCTTTCCTCCCTCTTGTGCACCCCCTCAGCACCTCCCCCCAGCCCATCCCCATTCCTAAGTGTCAGTTCCCAATACCTAGAAACCATTTTACCTGGAACCTGCAGTGGCCACATTTACCAGGATCCCAGAAAAATTTCCTATCAGACAACACAAAGTCAAGAGCAGATATCATCACCTAGAATTACAATCTTCCCAAACCCAGATGCCTAGATGCCAGTGTAAAAACACAGTCAAAAACAGCCAGGATGCAGAGCAGCGGTGGCACATGCCTTTAATCCCAGCACTCTGGAGGCAGAGCCAGGCAGATCTCTGTGAGTTCAAGGCCAGCCTGGTCTACAGAGTGAGTTCCAGGACAGACACCAAAACTACATAGAGAAACCCTGTCTCTAAAAACAAAAAACAAAACAAAACAAAACAAAACAAACAAACAAACAAAAACCAGCCAGGACAATATGTCTTCATTAGAGCCCAGAAACCCTACCACAGCAGACCCAGTGTACTGCAACATAGCTGAAGCACAAGAAAAAGACATTAAATGGCCTTTATGGATAAAAAAAAAATGTCCTTAAAGAGGGAATTAATAAATCCCTTACAGAAATCGATGAAAACACAAATAGTGGAAGAAAATGATAAAGCAGTTCAAGACCTGAAAGTGGAAAGAGAATCCATAAAGAAAACCCAAACTGAGGGAAATCTGGAAATGAACAATTTAGGAACTTGAACAGGAACCTCAGAGGCAAGCCTCACCAACAGAACATAAGAGACAGAAGAGAGACTCTCAGGCACTGAAGACATGATAGGAAAAATGGATATATCTGTCAAATTAAATGTTAAATCTAAAAAATTCTGGCACAAAACATCCAGGAAATCTGGGACACTATGAAAAGACCAAACCTAAGAATAATAGGAATAAAGGAAGGAGATGAAACCCAGGTCAAAGGCACAGAAAATATTTTCAACAAAATCATAGAAGAAAATTCCCCTAACCTAAAGAAGGGGGTGCCTATCAAAGTACAAGAAGCACACAGAACACCAAATAGATTGGACCAGAAAAGAAAGCTCCCTCGGCACATGATAATCAAAACACTAAACACACAGAACAAAGAAAGAATATTAAAAGCTGCAAGGGAAAAAGACCAAGTAACATATAAAGGCAGAACTATTAGAATTACACCTAGCTTTCAACAGAGACTCTAAAAGCCAGAAAGATGTATTACAAACTCTAAGAGACTATTAGATGCCAGCCCAGAAAAACTTTCAATCACAATAAATGGAGAAAATAAGATATCCTGTGATAAATACCAAATTTAAGCAATATCCATCCACAATATAGGCTTATGGGGGGCGTGGAAGAAGGAAAACTCCAACCTAAAGAGGTTAACCACACCCAAGAAAACATAAGGAATAAAATATCCCAGACCAGCAAATGAAAAGAGAGGAAACACAATACAACACACAAAGACAAACAAACAAGCACACACACACACACACACACACACACACACACACACACACACCACAACAACAAGTAAATAACAGGAATTAACAAACACTGCTCATTGCCCCAATAAAAAGACACAGACTAACAGAACAGGTCCAAAACCAGGATCTATCCTTCTGCTGCCTCCAAAAAACACACCTTAACATCAAGGATAGACATCACCTCAGGGTAAAAGAATGGAAAAAGATATTCCAAGAAAATGGACCTAAGAAACAAACTGGTGTAGCCATTTTAATATCTTACAAAATAGACTTCAAACTACAACTAATTAGAAGAGGTAAGGAAGGACACTACATATTCAAAGGAAAAACTCACCAAGAGGACATTGCAATTCTTAACATCTATGCACCAAATACAACGGCACCCAAGTTTGTAAAAGATACACTACCACTACTTAAATCACATATTGACCCTCACGCACGGATAGTGGGAGGCTTCAGTGCCCCACACTTAGGTCATCCAGACAAAAACTAAGCAGAGAAATGCTGGAGATACTGACATTATAAACCAGGTGGATCTAACAGATATTTACAGAACAGTTCACCCAAACACAAAAGAATAGCACCCCATAGAACTTTCTCCAAAACTGACCATATACTCAGACACAAAGCAAGTCTCAACAGATACAAGGAAATATAAATAATAGCCTGTCAGACCACCGTGGGTTAAAGCTGGATATCAACAACAACAGAAAGCTTACAAACTCATGGAAACTGAACAACTTACCACTTAATGAAAATGGGTCAAGACAGAAAGAAAGAAGTTAAAGACATTTTAGAATTGAATGAAAATGAATACACAATATATCCTAATGTATGGGATGTAATGAAGGTAGTTCTAAGGGGCAAATTTATAACAATAAGTACTTACATAAAAAAATTGGGGAGACTGCATACTAGAAACTTAATAGCACACCTGAAAGTCCTAGAAAAACAAGAAGAAATCGCACCCAGAAGGAGTAGACAGTGAAAAATAATCAAACTGAATATTCAGGACTGAAATTAATAAAGTAGAAACAAACAAAATTGTAAATCAATATGATATACAAACCCTTATCCAAACTAACTAAAAGGGGGAGAGAGAATATCCAAATTAACACAATTAGAGATGAAATGGAGGACATGACAACGGATACTGAGGAAATCCAGGGAATCATAAGAACATTCTTTTAAAAAACCTGTACTCAAGCAAATTGGAAAATCTAAAAGAAATGGTAGTTTTCTCAATATACACCACTTATCAAAGTTAAATCAAGATCGGGTAAACAATTTAAATAGACCTATAACCCCCTAGTGAAATAGAAGCAATCATTAAAAGTCTCAAAAACCAAAAGAAACCCAGGGCCAGATGGTTTTAGAGCACAATTCTACCAGACTTTCAAAGAAGAGTTAATGCCAATACTCCTCAATAATGTCCACAAAACAGAAGGAACATTGCCCAACTCATTTTGTGAGGCCACAGTTCACCCTTATCCCAAACCACATAAAGACTTAACAAAGAAAGAGTTACAGACCAAATTTCCTTGTGAACATAGATGTAAAAATTCTCAAAAAAAAAAAAATCTCTTGAAAACTTTCTCAAGAACACATAAAAAAAAAAAAAAAAAGATCATCTACCACGGCCAAGTAGGCTTCATTCCAGAGATTCAAGGATGGTTCAACATATATAAATTGGTAAATGTAATCCACCATATAAGCAGATTAACTAAACTGAAAGACAAAAGCTACATAATCATCTCATTAAATGTAGAAAAGGCCTTTAACAAAATCCAACACCCCTTCGTGATGAAAGTCCTGGAGAAATTAAGGATACAAGGGACACACCTCACATAATAAAGGCAGTTGACAGCAAGTCCATAGCCAACATCAACTCAAATGGAGAGAAACTCAGCAGTTCCACTAAAATCAGGAACAAGGTAAGGTTGTCTACTCAATACCTATTCAAAAAGTACTTGAAGTCTTAGCTAGAGGAATAAAACAACTGAAGGAGATCAAGGGATACAAACTGGAAAGGAAGAAGTCAAAGTATCTTTTATTTGCAGATGATATGGTAGTAGACATAAGTGACCCATAAAGTCCACTGGGAAACTCCTATAATGTTCAATAAACACTTTTCAGAAAAGTAGCTGGATACAAAATTAACTTGCAAAAATCAATAGCTGTCCTTTATACAAATGACAAATGGATTGAGAAGAAATCAGGGAAGCAACACCCTTCACAATAGCCTCAAATAATAGAAAATGTCTGTGGTTACTCTAAGCAAACAATTGAAATACTTGTATGATTTAAAACCTTAAGACATTGAAAAAGATATCAGAAGATGGGAAGATCTCCCATGCCCATGGATCAGTACGATTAACAAAGTAGAAATTACCATCCTATCAAAAGCAATCTATAGATTAAATGCAATCTCCATCAAAATTCCAACACAATTTTTCACATATCTTGAAAGGACAATTTCAGCTTCATATTGAAAAACAAAAACCCAGAAAATCCAAAGAATAAAAGAACTGCTAGAAGTATCACCATTCTTGATTTCACTACAGAGCTATAATAAAAACTACATGTGTTATTAGCACAAAAACAGACACTTTGATAAATGGAATTGAATTGAAGACCCAGACATAAATCCACACATCTATGGACACCTGATTTTTGGTAAATAAGCAGAAATACACAATGGAAAAAAGCATCTTCAACAAATGGTGCTGGTCAGACTTAATGTCTGCATGTAGAAAAATGCAAATATATCTACATTTATCATCCTGCACAAAACTCAAGTCCAAGTGGATCAAAGACCTCAACATAAATCTGGGTACACTGAACCTGATAAAAGAGAAAGTGGAGAATATCCTTGAATGCATTGGCACAGGAAAAGACTTTCTGAACAGAACACCATTAGCACAGGCACTAAGATCAACAATCACTAAATGGGATCTCATGAAACAGAAAAACTTCTGCATAGCCTAGAGCACTATCATTCAGACAAAGTGGCAGCCTATAGAACAGGAAAAGATTTTTACCAACTATACATCCAATACAAGGCTAATATCCAAAATATATAAAGAACTCAAGAAACTAGATATAAAGAAAACAACCCAATTTAAAAATAAGATAAAGATTTAAACAGAGAATGATGGAAAGATGAGCTCATATGGCTGAGAAATATTTAAAGAAATGTTCAACATCCTTAATCATCACGGAAATGCAAATCAAAGCTACTTTGAGATTTCATCTTACACCTATCAGAATAGCTAAGACCAATAAAACAAGTGACAGTTCATGCTGGCAAGGATGTAGAACATGGGGAACACTCATCCATCGCTGGTGGGAGTGCAAAATTGTACAGCCGCTATGGAAATCAGTGTGGCGCTTCCTCCGGAAGATGAGAATCAATCTATGTCAAGATCCAGCTCTACCATTCTTGGGCATATACCCAAAGGACGCTTTATCCTGTCACAAAGAGACTTACTCAACCATGTTCACTGCTGCTCTATTCATAATAGTCATAAATTGGAAACAACCTAGATGTCCTTCAACAGAAGAATGGATAAAGAAAACATGGTGCATTTACACATTTTAAAAAAATGAAGCCGGGCGGTGGTGGCACACGCCTTTAATCCCAGCACTCGGGAGGCAGAGCCAGGCAGATCTCTGTGAGTTCGAGGCCAGCCTGGACTACAGAGTGAGTTCCAGGGAAGGCACAAAACTACACAGAGAAACCCTGTCTCGAAAAAACCAAAAAAAAAAATGAAATCATAAAATTTACAGGTAAATGGATGAAACTAGAAGAAAAATCATCCTGAGTGAGGTAACTCTGACCCAGAAAGACAAATATGGCTTGTATTCTCTTATATGTGGATATTAGCTGTTAAGTCAATGATAACCAAACTACAATCTATAGAACCACAGAGATTAGATATAGAGTAAGGGGCTAGGGGGAACAGACAGATCCCCTAGAAAGGGAAATACGATAGATAGTTGTGGATGGATGGGATGGCAGTGGAGGTTTAGAATGGGAGGATCAGTAGTGAGGAGAAGAGAGGGTACGAAAGAGAAAATACCAGGAGAGACAGCTAAAGTTAAGGGACATCTGAGAAGTAGTAAGGAAACTTGATACACTGTAAGCTTCCTAATATATATATATATATATATATATATATATATATATATATATGTTATAAATATATGGTATCTAAATGAAATCACCAAAAACAGAGGAGACAGAGCCCAAACTGGCCATCTCTTGATATCAAACGAACCTTCCAGTACCAAGATTGAGTTATAACTAACCCAGGCTGCTCTCCACAAACTGACAGCAAGTTCCCATAGCTGAAGATAACACCTACACAACTCATTGAGCATGGAGAAGTCGAGCTGGTGCCTACATAGAGCCTTCACCCCTATATTCTAGCATCTTTGGTACAAGAAAGCACTCTACATGCTACCCAAAGATAAACGTGGACACTAACCCCAGCCACAAACCCTTTGAGCTACAATGGTGTCCTGCCAGTAAGATATGCTAGGGTAATGGTGGCACAAAGCTTGTGGGAGTAACCAAGCAATATCTGGTTTGATTTAAGGCCCACTCCACAAGATGGAACTCAAATCTGACACTGCCTGCTTGGGTGACCAAGAACCTAAGGCTAGATAACCCAGGGACCTGGGAAAAAAACGAAATACTACTGTTCTAAAAGAACAAACAAGCCCACAGCATAAAATGACTCCCTAATGATAGTCTGCTGTAGTCAGAGATGAGTGTCTTATTCAGCCATCATCAGAGAAGCTTCCTCCTGCAGCAGACGAGAACACACACATAGACCCTCAGCCAAATATTATGCAGAGAGTGAGAGACCTTGGAACATTCACCCCTAAATGAGATGTCTCCATCAAATCCCTCCCCTCAAGGCTCAGGGAACCCTATGGAAGAGGAAGTAGTAAGTGTATAAGAGCCAGAGGGGATGGTGGACCAAGAAACTAGGTCCTCTAAATCAGCGTGATCAAAACTCACACGGACTCACAGAGACTGAAGCAGCATGCACAGGGTCTACACCAGTCCTTTGTATGTGCTGTGGCTTCCAGGGCAGTGTTTCTATGGGATTCCTGAGTGTTCGAAAGAGTGCGTCTGTCTCTTGTGCTTTCTCTTGGGCTCTTTTCCTTCTCTTTGATTGTTTTGTCCAATTCTCGTGTGATAGTTTTGTTTTGTCTTATTATATTTTGTTTTGTTATATTTGAATATTAGCTTTTAAAATCCTGTTCTTCTCTAATGAGAGACAGAAAGGGAGAGGATCCAGATGGGAGGGGCTGTAGGGAGGAAAAACCATAAGCAGGATATATTATGTGAAAAAGAAATCCATTTTCAATAAAAGGGGAAAATCTGATTAACTTTTTTTTTAATTTAGAGGTGAAATTAAATTTAGCTTCACCTCCATGAACCAGATAGAGTATCCAGTTTCAGAGTTCCTGTGGGGATGTAAACTCTCTAGGGCTTTCCCTGGAAAACTTGGAGGACTGTCTTCGGTTCACTGAAATTACGTTGAAGATATTCATTGTCCAAGAAGCTATGGACCAGTCAGAAGTATCCAGCCTCCAGCTGCTCCTTTGGTTTGGTGGCCATTCCTCTGGTGACCTTACAGTCATCACTGCCAAGGAGCCTGGGAGAGGACTGGGAGAAGCCCAAACACAGGTCCCCATTACCTATCCATCTTTCAAGTTTTGTAGAATCCAACTCTCTTCCCTGTAATTCTTGGGGTGTTCCTCCCCTAGACAATCAAACTCTATTCCTTTAGAAATTTATACAATGGAAAAAAGACCCTCAAGTATTTTCCCCTGAGGTAAGGAAAGCCCTCCATCCTCCCAAAGACGAAGTGTTTTTCCAAATAGGGAATATTTCTTTTTATGAACTCCACAACAGAGAACTGATTGACTCTGTTATATAATTTTCTCAAACTCTCCATCTTCTGTGATGGTTCCCATGACTACTTGCCCTAAGCTACTCTATTTCACGACTGATCCTGTTAGGTCTTATTCTCATGCACCCGGGGAAGCAGAGAAGGGTAGGGAAGGAGGGAGACTCCACAGATTATGTCGCCAGTTCTCTACATTTTTAGGGAGAATCATAGCAACTGTTCAAATCCCATATGCCCTACCTTGGCAACAGTGACTGCGGCAGGTGGAGAAACAGCAGCTTGGGAATCTTGTGTAGAGATCAGTGGAATATATGTAATGGCCCAGAGGGCATGATGCTAAGGTTTAGGACACTCGTGTCTCTAGAATATGTTAAAAAAAAAGAAAAAGGAAGAAAGAAATAAAGAAATAATGAGCCAGCGTTTTCCTCCTTTTAGAGACAATCATATTTATTTTGCCATATTTAAGGCAACAGTCTATGCTGTGGAGGAGCTGTAGAACTGTAGTGCTGCGCCCCCTAGTGGCTAGTTCTTTCTAGTCAATGGATGCAAGGCTGTCGGCACTGCTAATCTTTTTTATTTTTCCTTTTATTTTAGTATGCTGGAACCAGTAATTGCCTCCTTCTCTTTTATCATCCCATTCCTGTGTCTGTTAGGACAGAGGAATGGGCTCAGTGTTGATGCAGTTCTTGAAGAGAAACTGACTGCTCAGAAGTGGAATTAGGTACCGAAGATTTGGGCGGGAGGCTCTGAGAAGATGGGGGATAAAGAAGTAAGGAAGCAGGGTGGGCAGTGGACAAAAGCTAACTCAGAGTATGGTTACAGCAGAGGCCTCAGCTGACCCTGGAGTTCTGGAACTGAGATGGTTGTTCAGTTATCCCAAGCTGAAGTGATAGATCTTGTTTACATCAGTTCATCACTGACTGTCAGCAGCCCCCAGGAAGAGATGAAACCTTTGGCTCATGGCAGTGTGTAGCAAAGGATGCAGCCGTTCATCAAACACTGGCTTTCTTCCTCCTTCTTTCCTTCTGACTGACTTCTAACTCGCTTAGCCGCAGGGGCACACTCTCTGTCACGGGTTAACCACTGCTACAGATGGGTTCTCTGATTTCATCAGGCCGATCGTGTTCAGGATTCTCGGTAGCACTTGAAAGAAGAACCTTTTTCTACAGAGGGCTGGCTCTGAAAGCCCTGCTTTGTCTGTGTCTCCTGTGCTTACACTGATATGTTAATATTACCATCCCAATGAGAGCAGAGACCAGACTCAATGGTGCCATGGGGGGCGGAGTGTGGGGAGATCAGAAGTCACACAGTCACATTCACAAGACAGACTTAGTTATACTCCTAAGGTTTCCATAATTGCCCTCCTGAGAAGATCCAATTAAAGTAGCAAAATTTCTTCCTTCTAGCAGCATTATAAGCGTTTTGATCTTGACCAGTTGTGTTGGGAGAGAGAAGAGTGGACTCAACACTGTTAGTTGTTCACCAAGCTATGTTCCTTCATTCAAAAGTAACAGACATTGGCTGGGATGTGAGTAGCCAGACAGACCTCCTGTGCCAGCTTCCCTTGCAGCTTGTGTGGGCTGATCCCTCCTGAACGGACCTGAGCAAATGAAATGTATGCAGCTTTTGCCAAGTGTGCTTACAAGTAAACCTCAGGCCTGGACTGCTGTTCTCTGTTTCTCCTCACTAGGTAGAAATGCTTCAACCAGAATGACCCTGAGTAATACATGTTAGTTGGAGTCATTGTCCTGGGTCACTGAAATGACGCAGCAGCGCCATCAATGGACCGCATTTGGTCACCATCCATGGACCACACTCTATTGTACCTCATAATCAAGTCTTACTAAATGTCCACTTCCAGAAACATCCACAAACACTTCCTTTTTCTCCTTTTTTGGTATGTGATGTACATGCTTCTACATGCAGGTACATGTGTATATGTGTGCATGTGGAAGCCAGAGGGCAGCTTCGGCTGATGTCTCTCAGATGCCATCCATCTTAGTTTGTGAGACAGGATCTCTCATTGGCTGGGTACTCTCCCAGTAGGCTACACTGGATGGCCAGTGGGTCCCAGGGATCTACCTGCCTCCACTTCCCCAGTGCTGAAATTGCAAATGTGTCAGCATGCCAGCCTCTAGTAAAGGTCATCGCCCCGCTGTCCCCTTTCCCCTTTTTGACCTTCACATTAATGTCTGTCCCCTCTGCCATCTGGTACTTAACTTTTTGTTTATTACTTGCTTCGATTTAGTGCTATTGTGTTTTTGTTATTTCTTTCATGTTCTTCCCCTCACCCCTGATTTTTGAGAACGCCTGTTCCCGTAGCCAAGGCTAGCTTTGAACTCACTATGTAGCTGAGGATGCCCTTGGACTCCTGATCCTCTTACCTTACCTCCCAAGTGCTGGGATTGCAAGCATGTACCATCCTGCCCAGCTTCCTTCTCATCTCTTAAACGTGAAGGCTCTCTCAAGAGGGAATTTTCTGCTCCTGTTTCTCAGTTCGCACTGCTGTGGTAGATGCTGATGCGGTCCTATGTAAAACCCTTCACCTGCGGGAGTGATGCTATCCTTAGCTTAGTGTTGCACTTTCCCCAGACTGGGCCTCAGGCAAATGTAAGCATACTGCGGGGAAGCAAGGGGGTTCAGTACCCCTCTAACCACCAGCAGGCCCAACATGTATAAAAAAGGAGAGCCACAAAAGGTGGAACCAACTCAGTGGCAAACTTCAGAACCTTCTCCAGGAACCAAACTGTTGCTAATTCAACCAAGAGCACATCCTGGTTAGCTCCCATTCATGGTGCTCTCCTGCCACAGCTCATGGCTGCCTGGCCTTCTCCACAGAACTGTCCTCCACCGACCAGAACCCCCTCGCCTCCTCTTCTGGTCTTCCCATCTTGAGCAGGGTTACTTGCAATGATGGACTGACTAGGGGTACAAAAGGTTCCCTTACCTCAAAGGAGTGTATGTTCTGCTATATAGTGGATGTCCCAGCCACACAGGACAGGTCCCTGTGCATCAGACCAAGGCTGGACATAACTTGGCACACTTTGTCCGGCTCTTTTCCTTCACTGTCTACTTCGTTTTTTCTTGCACATCTTCCCTGCCAAGCATTCCTCACCACTAAACATTTGTCCTGGGTGCTCTTTCTAGTAAATTCAGCATCACTGGTGTCAAAATTTTGCTCTCATTTTTCCAAATTACTTTCCCATTTAGTTCTAGGGAACTTCGGATCTGGCCTGTGCACACCACAGGCATGACTGAATGGTTTGTTCTGAAGGCACTAGATCAAAAATAAGTGAGGTTTTTTGAAGATTATGGGATGTACCCGCTATGTTATATCATCATGAGAATTTTAAAATCTGAATTAAAGAGTATAAGTTCGTAGGCCACTGCCTGATGTATAGCAAATGCCCTCGGGCATTGTTTTCCTTATACATGACAACCGTGCCTATGGGATGCTCACCGTGAAGTATGCACGCAACAAATACCAGCTGAAAAAAATGAGACTGCAACTTGGCTTTGAGAGTCATGCTATGTTCTGAGATTTGGCCAGCAGAGGGCAAAACAGAAGCAGACAAAAGTCTGATGGGTTGAGCGATGTCTCCTGATTCTGAGACCGCTCCCTCACAGTTGGTCTGAGGTCCATCTGACAGAGGGCTGAGAGGAATGCCTTCATCCGAGCATATTAGAATGTTAAATCTGCCGCTTGAAATTCCAGACTTTCTACTACCAACTCTCAGTAGTGAAGCACACTGCCCGCCTGTCTTGTGAATTCAGACAAGTTCCTGGTCCTGAGATCCCTCCAGTCGCCTCAGTCTCTGCAGCTCCTGCGGTTTGAACCCACGAGCTGTGCCGCGCTTCTCATAATCTCCCCTGTGCTCATATTAATACAATCTGGGTTTCTGTAACTTGCAAGTAAAGGAATTAGAATTAAGTCTCCTGCTGAGTATAGGTGTGTGCTGAGACCTCTCCCCAGATGGGGACAGAGTCACAGAGCCACACAGGGGCAGCTTCTGCTCCTTCTCCCCAATTCCCAAGGACAGTGTGTTAGAAAGTCTCTGCTTCAAGCTCCCTTGCCTCATTTTCTCCATTCACTCTGCCTGTTTATCCTACATTTCAGAGCTGTGTTCAGTTCTCCACTTCTCCCATTCTCTAAATCCCGCAGATCAAGTTAATCTCATTTCTCAAAAACACTTCTATCCTTTATCACCTGACCACTCAAAGCTGTACTTGACTGCAGCCCACCATTTACTTGGGTGTTTAGAGTAGATAGCCTCTAGAGTCCCATTGCCTGTAGACTCTAGAATCTGCCGTCTTGCCTTATCATATGTCCTTAAGGAAGTCATCCCTCCCCCCTCAAGAAGAGATTAAAAGAGAGAGAGAGAGAGAGAGAGAGAGAGAGAGAGAGCTCAAAACATTGGCTCTGATACTTTTGCAGAGATCCAATATAACTGCTCTTTTGAGCCTCCATTCAAGAAACACAGAAGCATTTATCTTATTGTTCTTAAAGATTTATTCATTTTTATTTATGTGTATGGATGTTTGCCTGCACGTCTGTCCGTGCATCACGAGCATGCCTGGTGCCCTCAGGGGCCGGAAGAGGGCACTGGATCCCTTAGAACAGGAGTCAGACAGTTGTGAGCCACATGGAGCTGGAAACCAAACCTGTGTCCTCTGCAAGAGCAGTCCAGGATTTTAACTGAGAAATATTTGATTTTACTGGGAGAAGCAGCTTTCGTGACCTTTATAACGCAAACATCATATGTTGGGTCTTATAAGTCATGTATCACACACACTGCTGAAATGGAAAGGGAAAATCCACCTGTAATCCAGGCTATTGAGGTAACTGCTATAAAAAATCCTTTGAGCAGTTGCTGAATACAAGTATGTATGTTTCAGTGGGCCTTCTGGGAAGCACACAGGGATCCTTCAGATTGAAATCAGACACAGCAATGGGTGATTTCAGTGTGGGACATGGAGCAAATAGCTGGGGAAGAACTCACTCACCATGGTATACGAATTAGGTAGAACCATGCAAAAGGACTGATACTCATCTGCTTTTGACCTACAAATAGCAATTTTATGTGCTTCAGCCTAATGCATGCAAGTGTAAGAGCAGAATTGATAAGCCTATTAAACTTTCAAGTCTACTTCATTATACTAAAGAGAAAAAAAAGACCCAAAAGGGAAGTATCCAGCTGTTTTTACTTAAGGTTTTTAGTGCCGTGATAAACATTATAACCAAAAGAAACTTGGGGAGGAAAGGGTTTATTTTACCTTACATCTTTCAGGTCACAGTCCATCACTGAGAGTAGTAAGAACAGGAACCTGGAGTCAGGAACCGAAACAGAATCGACGGGGGAAGTTACCTACTGGCTTCCTTATCCTGGCTTGTTCAGTTTGCTTTCCTAGGTACTCAGGACCATTGCCTAAGGATGACACTACTCACAGTGGCCTGGGACCTTTCACACCAATCATCAGTCAAGTAAACAACCTACAGGCTTACCTACCGGCCAGTCTGATGGGGGCATTTTCTCAGCTGACTTTCCCTCTTCTCAGATGATTCTATATTGTATCAAGTTAACAAAAATGAAAAACTTCCAACCGGAACAACCAGCTAAAGTTATACACCACTTTAAAAGTAAGATGCACACTGGTTCTCCCGTTAAACCAATCCTTTTACACACTGTATCATTTAATATGGCCATCTCCTAGGTGTAGTAATAATCCCTTAGAAGCAAATTTCAAGTTAGTATTAGAACATTTCCCACAGAATTCAGAGCAGAAGAAGCTACATCTGAGGTAGTGAAGTCCCTGGGACTGGAGATGTGACTGGGAAGGACCGGGTGACATGGCTTAAGAGGCACATGCCCATGTCACAATGAATATAATGCTCAGGACCCTGCACTTTGCACAGTTTCTGTCTTAAGATCCCGGAAGTGCTTGAGCAATACATTAACACAGTGACATGTCTTTGGTAATATTTGTAAAAGTAAGGTATTTCTCACTGCCTCCCCGCCCCTCAAGCTCCCTACCAAAACAGGGCTTGCCCAGGCCAGTCTTGAACTCCTGAACTCAAATGATCCTCCCCACTCAGCCTCTTAAGCACTAGGATTACAGGCATGCACTACTAAGCTTGGCCTCAAGTTCTTTGGGCCACAATCTTACCCCATGTGTCATTGAGAAGTCCTAGACAAAAGGACCAGAGTTCCTGGATTCCAGTCGTGGTACCTGTTCTGCTTTGTTGGCAGATGAGGCAAAACCCACATGTGTTAAGTATGTTTAAAGAAATATAAACACAAGTAAGTAGCATTAGTCGATTTTATCAAGCTTTCTTATGTTTGAAGATCATACATTTAAAGAGTATGTGTCCAGAGCGTCTTCTGCTCCATTTCCCTTTGCCTTCCTCTTTTCCTACTTGCCGGTAGTCCATACTTCTATATATTTGTTCATGGGCTCCTGGTTTATAATGCCTATCTTTGTCTGGAAAAAATGTATTATCCACAAGGCCAGGCCTACCAGCCCCTCCTCTCTGGTCCCAGTGACGATCTCTCTTACCAATTTCTTGTTGCTCTTATATAGATAGAGACACTGAGGCTTGATAGGGTCCAGAGCTGAATTCTAGAGGCCCAAGAAGACAATCCTCAGGCATCGTAATCTTCCATCATCCTCAGGCACCTCACTTCAGATCATAGACACGCGGTTCTTGATGTACACATGATAGGGGTCACTCCGTTTGTCCACTTTGCGTGAACGGGTGTATCCCAGGATGAGACTGCCCACAGTGACAGCAAATAGGAACATGACAAAGAGAATATACATGTAGGAGTTGTCATCACGGCCAGGAAGGCTAGCCCGACGCTCTTCAGTTTGGTTGTCTGGCCCAGGTCCTGACCCTGGCCCAGGCCGGCAGAGCAAGTGACTGTGAAGGGTGGCATTCAGAGCCTTCAGCACAGCATGGAGGCTCTTGTACCAGGTCTCAGTCCCATTGGAAGTCTCCATGGCAACAGAAATTGAGGTACAGGAAGAACTGGAATGCGATCTGATGGTGAGAGAAAAAAGGGAAGGGGTGCCTCTGTTACCCGCAGCTTGAATGACTTCCCCACTTTGCAGACCAGGCTAGAGCCCCGATACCATGTCTCTTCTCCGCTCTTCTCTGCTTATCTGTCTTCTCCACTAGGCCTCAGGCTCAGGGACAGGAAGTGCTGCATCTGCTTTCCCCACTGCCGTATGTAAGCACTCCTGAAAGCATCCACAGTGCATGTGGAATAGAGCCTTTCCTGGCATCGAAAGCCACATTACTCTCTCTCTTTCTTGGATTGCATAAACTGACTAGGTTACAAAAACTTCAGAGGTTATCTAATATAACTCCTTCTGTTTTATGCACAGGGAAACTGAGGCCCCAAACAAGTAAGTAGCTTATTCATGATCAGGGAGTAGTAAACAGTGTCTATTTTCAGGACTCTTTACTAGGCCAAATACCCACAATTCAATGGCTGATTCCAAAGCTCTCTTTCACCTAGGCAGAACTGTCAGCAAACATTATTATTATCTGTATGTACCAAACATGATTATTACCTAACAGGACTCTCCTCTAGAAAAGGTAGTTCTGGCCATGATAAATTCTCATGACAGCTCCATGCAGAACTAGAGGAACAGAATCTAAATAATATAGCAGCACCCTACTGCCACCCAGGACTGGCCTACATTCCATGAAAGGCCTTTGAGGTTCTCTGCCATCCTGTGCTCTTGTCTGAATGAAGGAGGGAAAAGAACATAGACTTCCTGAATTAAGATGTAAGAGGCAAGAAACCTGAGTTTTCCTCCACATGGGCTGGTGGCAAGCAGGAACACCACAGTGAAATGAATGACTCAATGAGTCGTTATTTTCTCGGACTAGGGTCTATGCCGGGACCTTGAGAAAGCTCAAACCCAGTCCTCACCCTCAAGGCCGGCCTAATACGATGCAGGTGACAACCCAGGAGCTAGGTAAAAGAGCTACTTAAGGTGATTAACACTCATCAGGGCTTAGAGAATGTTCACTGGGGTGGAGTGATTTGAACCGGACCTTGAACCGTTCTAAGAGGTAGAGAAGGCAAGGACAGGAGAGAGATGAACGTCAACAAGACAGTACACAAAATGTCTAGAAGAATGGAGGATCACTTCAAGAGGTTGGAATGTAAGATGGGCAGAAGGAGAAGACAGGATGTGGGACAGAAGAAACAACTGGGGCTAAGTCACAGGGGACTGGAGTGCCATGCTGAGTGTTGGGACTTGCTCCCACAGTTGGCTTTGAAGATACCATTGCATTTTAAGAGGGTAAAATGTGCAGCTCGGTGCTTTGAAATAATGATGTAGCTGTTCTGTGACCTGGCGGGGGTGAGAGTTGAGGCAGGCCAGTGATAAGGATCTTAAGATGTTTGGGGACAGGTGTTGAGTTCTGGAGCAGGGTAGAAGGCATGACAAAGTGGGGGCAGGACAGATGTGACACATGAGACCGATTTGGGGGAGGGGATGACTAACATGAATGTCTAAGGAGGAAAAGCCCCAGACAAATTTACAGACAGACACAGACAAACAGCATGGATGTGGACAAGCCCACGCAGAGGGAGGTTAGTTTCTGTGATGGACATGGCTTCCTTATCTATCAAAAAAAGATCATCAGTGGGAGTTGCTGAACAATGAGTGTAAAGTTTCTGTTGCAGGATGCAAAGTTCTAGAGATTTATGCCACAGCAATGTAAAGATGGGCAATACTACTTAGTTATGCACTCCTGTGGTTAAGAGGATAGATTTGGAATTAAGCATTTTTTTTTTTTTTTTTTGGTTTTTCGAGACAGGGTTTCTATGTGTAGCTTTGCGCCTTTCCTGGAACTCACTTGGTAGCCCAGGCTGGCCTCGAACTCACAGAGATCCGCCTGCCTCTGCCTCCCGAGTGCTGGGATTAAAGGCGTGCGCCACCACCGCCCGGCTGGAATTAAGCATTTTTAACTATAACTAAGACTGTTGTGCTTCCCAAGCTTGCTGTAAGTATTCACTCTTTTACTGCATTGAAGAGGATGGATATGATTTTCATTTTGAGAAGCAAATACACTCAGTTTTTAAGACCTGAAGCATCCATACATCAGAGGTGAAATCTCCCTGTTCCTGGTCAGCTTTCTTGGGTATCCTTCCTTGGAAAGGGGTTTTGAATGATGGGGCACAGAGAAGGCATCACAGAGCTGGAGAACTCACCAAACAGTACAGGAACTCTGCTGGCTCTGAGACATCTTTGAGGATCTCCTGGTGGGTGTCCCACAGCTCCTCAGTTCCTTGGCCTCTCCAGGGATGTGAATACAGCCAGAGTCTTGGTGTTGACAGGAAAGTCAAGAGCTAGAAATTGGGGAGGAAGCAGAAGAGGAGGAAGAGAAAGGAACCAGACACACAAACCTCAGAACCAAGGGTGGATCACCCAAGGTCAGTTCCTAAAGGTTGTGCAATCATCTTTCTGTGGGTTCTGACCCCACCCCTATTCCTCTCCCCTTCCTGAAACAGCTGGCCCAGGCCAGCCTAGAGTGGTAGCTACAGGAACTATGTGGTGGCCAAGGGACATCTGATTGCTGTCTCCCAGTCCCAGGTTCCTAACATCTTAACTGGCTGACTTTGTGGGAAGCCTCAGTTTAACTTGTGGCCCAGCCAACGGCACAACCTCAAAACCTTCTCCTTCTCCAGGGTGCTGGCACCTTAGGAGAAGCCTTTTAGAACCCAAGAGAGTGAGCTGAGCAGTGAAACGGCAGTCTGCAGTTCCCTAGAAATAGAAGGAGCGTTACTAATCAAATCCGTTTGGACAGACAGCATACAGATATGCCCCCAGAGGGCCACCGTGATGGCTCCATGACTAAAGGTACCTGCTGCTAACCCGGATGGCCTGAGTTTGATCCTGGAATCCACATGGTGGAAAGAGAGAACTAACCAACTCCTGAAGGCTGCCCTCTGACCTCCACATACGCACACACTCCCAATAAATGCCATAAAATAATTAAAATGAACATGTCCCAGAATGAACTCTTTGTAGCATGACTTTGTTGTGAAAATTAAAGAGCATTCTGTAAGGCAGAGCTGTAAATGCCACCGATGGTGGCGGTGGTTTGTGAGTGCAGGAGCTGGAAGGATCTTCAGAGTTCATGCAGGCTAACTGTCCTCATTTTACAGTAAAGGAAATGGAAGCCCAGGCAGCTGTCTGGGTCCAGCTGCTACTTGTGTGACTTCGGGCATGTGATTTCCGGTTTGTTTTTTTTTTTATCTCAACTTCTATCTGCATCTGTAAAATGAAGGGGTCATGGTCAACTCAAACATCCTGTGACAGTATGAATCACAGAGTCATGTTGTGAGATCTTGCGAGATTGGCTTGGCTAGTGGAGGCAGCCTTTGGGAGCTTTCTAGAGGCCTTCAAAGCCCGAGATGGAGAGGGCTGCAGTCTTCCTAGCAGGGTAAGATATTCCTGAGTCTCTGCATTGACTTATACCTGACATTCCAGCCTAGGTAAACTGGGGGACAACTGATTGACGTGTCCCCTTTTCTTCCTAGCACCTCACCCGCACGGGTGGTCTGTCCAGGGGAAGAGACAGATAGTGTGGGACATGGGAGTAAGGCAAGTGAAGGGCAGGCTGAAATTCAGAGTGGAGTGGAGAGGCAAGCATCCATCACACCCTCCAGTCAGTCTCCTGGGACATTTGGAGTTCTGACCGGGGAACAAAGAGGCCAGAGTCCATACTCTCAGGTGCTGGGTTTGGGTGGGGGATAAGGTGCCAGGTGCTGGGCATACTGTTGGGGTAAGGAGAAGCAGAGAGCTGAAAAAGGGGTAGCCTGGTTCCCTAGGACCTGCCTCTGGCTTCCATCTCCTGGAGAGTCATTGATTATCAAGCTTCTGGGATGGAAGAGGCAGAGTTCCTGTTGTAGAGAGGCCTTTGCTTGAAATAGGCAATGGGCTAGTTTGGAAAGAAGACGAAAGGCTGTTGAGCAAGCTGAAAAGAACTAACGGTTGTCGAACTCCTGTGGAAGTGACCCTGCCACTGGCTCCATCTCCCTATGGCTCTCCCAGAGCGTGTGCCCATGACAGAGAGCTGCAGGCCGTGAATTCAGCCCGACAGACACTGCTCGCACTTCCGTGCGTGATTCTCGCCTTTGCTCGTGCTGTTTTCTTAAGCAGGAATTCCTTTGCACTTGCCCTCTGCTCAGCAAACTCTTCATTCATCCTTTCCCAAGACTCCTCTCCCCTCCCCGACTCAGCAACTAGTTAGTTTCTCTCGGTTGCTACCAGAGTGCTTTGAAAACAGCCTCATTAGAAAATCCTGCTGTTTAGCCATTGTGGGGTGAGTATACCTGTGGGCCCATGTGCTTATGCCCGGGCAGGGACCTGGACCTCATGCATTTCTTTATTCCCCAGGCCTGTTT
>CABHPQ010166360.1:0-24506 GCA_902168405.1 Peromyscus aztecus
AAACAAACAAACAAACAAAAAATCAAACTGGCAAAGCCCACACAGATTACACATATAAGTGAGATCTTGCAGTATCCTTCTGTGTGCTTGGCTTATGCAAGTTAACCCAATGTCCTTCAGGTCATCCACTTTGTAAATGACAGGATTTCTTTCCTTTTAATGCCATACTTAATTTTAGAAATGCAGTTTTGCTGTTATTGCAGTTGTTGTTGTCCATGGTGGTGGGGATTATGCTAAATGCTGAATTTGTCTTTGCGGTGGCTTTCCATCTTGCTGGTTCTGCACATGTTCCTACTGATATGCAATAGATACAAAGAGGAAAGTATAACTGTGGCTGTGTATTTTGGTGCCTCCATGTCCAGTACAAATATAAACAGGCAGTTCCTACTACAATCAGTGCGACCAGGACAAGGCAACCAGGACTCAAACTCAGTGATAAAGGAGGGACTCAGAGTTGTACAGAAGCACCAGCTCAAGAAGTCAAAAAAAATTGTATAGTGCATTAGGGCTTTGATATGTTCCTGGGGTTTTGAGTTTTGCAAGCCTTTCTGAATAAGGTGGTTCTTTTCAAATGCCAATCATTTTCAGGAAGTGAAAGCCGATGATCTTGTTTGAAGGATCTCTAAGGGGGACAGTGGTAACAGAAGCAACTACTCCAACTACACTACATTTTTATTGACCCAAACTAGAAATAGCAATATTCAACCTTTTTTTAATTTTTACTTGTTTATTTTTTAATAAAAACTTCTTGTCTTTTTGGATCCATTTAAAAACAAAGGAAATAAACACATAAAATCAAGTGAGCTAAGGGAACTTTAATTATATTTAGGGTTGAACCATATCAGATACATTTTGAATACCTTTTATTTATAGGGTTAAACTAATAAAGAATAACCCAATTTTCTAATTTGAATTTTCAAAACAAAAGGTAATTCTGATTATAGTACACCTTGCACAGAAGCACCCATTGTTGAATATGGAGTCTTTTGAGAGAAGGTGGGGAGGGGAGGGTGAAACAGAGTTTCTATATCCAGCCCTGGCTGTCCTGAAACTTACTTTGTAGACCAGAGATCTGACTGCCTCGGCCTCCTGAGTGCTGAGATTAAAGGGATGTGCCACCAGGCCCGGTGGCCCTAAATATTAGGTTTTATTTTTACAATCCCTACCTTATTAACTATTAAGGGGAAATGCATCTGCACATATCTAAATATACAGTTAGAATATAGCCAGTACTGGAGGAATCAAGCTTCCCTTGAAAATAGGTTATTAGGTTAAACAATTTAAGATGCTATTTTATTTGTCTTTTTTTTTTTTTAAAGCCTAAATGAAGATATAAGTGTGAGCACATTGGGAGAAAGGAGAAAACCACAATTGCCGTGTATGCTAATGAACACCACATTAACATCAAAAGGACGGGGAGGCTCAGAAGCCTTGCTGGTTTCCTCTGGATACTTGGCCTATGAGATTAAGCTTCTGGCTTGCTGAAGTGCCCAGGATGGAGCTACCTTCATGTTTACTCAGGTGTTAGCACTGCCCACTGTGGTTGCCTGTCAGAGGTCAGTGTTGACTTTCTGTCTGTCTGTGCCCTAGATCTTGAGTCCCTTCTAGCCCAGGGCTACAGCTCTGTAAGTTCTCATGG
Organism: Peromyscus aztecus; assembly: GCA_902168405.1. Lineage (NCBI taxonomy): Eukaryota > Metazoa > Chordata > Mammalia > Rodentia > Cricetidae > Peromyscus > Peromyscus aztecus. The sequence goes on from CABHPQ010166360.1 coordinate 1,640, forward strand.
CTCTTGCTTTTCTGCCACCCTCCAGGCAAATCTTTTTGCTTTTAAAAGTTCTGTTCCTTCATTTTCAAGAAAACTGTGCTCTCCAATCCAGTGCAGTCATGATGTGATATTTGCAGGCTCTGATGATGATGCAGTTTGTAGAAATTCTGTCAGCCACAATGCTTTCATAACATTGATGTGGGAGTCCAGGTGACAAAAATCTTACTTTACAGCTTGCCTCCTGCCTTTGCGTTCTTGCTTTTCTTTCGGTTCAGATTGTGGCTGGAGGAAAAGCAGGAATTGCCCACCATTCTTCCTGGCAACTGTTCCCAAGATTTAAGCTCCTAGAAGGCAGAAGTTACCAGCTATAAAACAACACATTGCCCTCAGATACAACTTAGTCCCATCACATCTTTTCTCATATGAGAGATAACCAGGGAGAGAGGCAATAGCAGAGGGATTTTGTTTCCAGGCAGGGAAGTGGGGGATGTAGGAAAGCCTTTAAACTGGGCCTGTTGCAAGAACTCTAGGCAATCAGGTTTATAGCCTCCCAAAAGGTTTCCTTTAAGTGTGCTATGGAAGACTTCTGAGGCACCAACATCAAGAAGCTTGAAGGACAGATGTTAGCAGATTCAGTGTTTGCAAGTCAAGACTCTTCCATGTCAACATGGCAAAAAAAAAAAAAAAAAAAAAAAAAAAAAAAAGGTCTAGATGGCTAGTCATCAAAGGTAATGAGATAGAAAACATATTTTTCTTCTCCAGAAAGGGCTGTCAATGTCAAACCATTGTCCCCTGCAGTATCGTTTTATCCTTCCCATCTCTCATTTCCCCCTCCATCTCTTTTTTTCTCTTTTGTGTTAGGGCTCAAACCCAGAATCTTATATAGGCACTCTATCACTGAGCTATAACCCCAACCTCACAAACTCATTTCTCGCCCAAATTATTCCCCTTTCCCTTAATCAGCCTTGACTCTCTGCTCTGCCAGGTTCATGCAGGATCTGGACTGAAGAAGTTGCACCAGTGTGGGCCATGCTGATCACGTGACAGAGCACAAGAGAATGACAGTCTATTTGAAAGCAGAGCCATCTCGCTGCTTCCATTTTATTGTGTAAGATATGCAATGAATGAGGGCATCAGTGGGATAGAGACCTAATGTTGCTGGAGGATTTCTCCCCAGCTCCCAAGTCCCGCCAGTCCTGGAACCCATTCATAAAATAAACATACAGACGCTTACATTATTTAAACTGTTTGGCCATTAGCTCAGGCCTATCATTGTCTAGCTCTTACTCTTATATTTAGCCCATTTCTATTAATCTTTACTTTGCCACGTGGCTCGTGGCTTACCGGTACTTTACATCTTCCTTCTCCTCGCGGCGGCTCTAGGCAGTCTCCTCTCCACCTTCCTGTTCCCTCAATTCTCCTCTCTGTTAGTCCCGCCTATACTTCCTGTCTGGCTACTGGCCAATCAGTGCTTTATTAACATATTTGTCATACAGAACATCCCACAGCAACCTAATCCTTTCCCAAGGAAAGGTGAAGTTATTTAAAGGTAATAATATATGCCCCTGGTCCCTAAGACTACAAATCTCCATTCTGAATGCATTCTCTGCAGAGGCATCTATATTCCAAATTGAACTGCAATTGTCATTTTTCCCTTCCTATGTTTTCTAGTTCGTGATATCCATATTTATGTGTAGGAATTTTATTTTATTTTACTATTTGGTTGAATTTGCAAGTACACTGAATTGGGTATTTCTGCTGTGAGCTCATTTCTCTCTCTAGGACATCCTTGGTTGCTCTCATTTCCTGGAAGATGTCAATGACCCTGATGCTGACTAGAGCGGGATTCTGGTGCTGATTCTGAGAGTGCAGTAGCTGGGGGCTCTGCTGCACGTCTGTCTGCCCTCACAGCTTATTAAGTAAGCAGCATGAGCATGGGCTCCGTGAGATTCAGTCTTAGGAAATAAGACAGAGTTCATTGGTCCCTGTCGAGGTTAATGAGCTCCTAACTTCTTCGTTCTTTTTGTTTTACTTTGTTTGTATTATCTTTGAAATCTTAATGATTCACATAATTGCACATACATTAAAAATTAATTTCAGCTGGGAAATACTGAGATACATAATAACTGTGCACAAGCCTGGGAAGCAGTTTGGCTCAGAGGGGAATAGTTTTAGTTCTGAGACACCGAAAATGGATATAAAGAGCAGAAAAAATATATTTGAAGTAAGAAATGGGCTAATAGTCTGATTTAAGGTCAAGAAGCCTGTCTGCATCGTGTATCAGAGATTATCACATAGAGAGCTTAAGAGTATTATTTGAAGTTTCTGCCAAGTCTCCGACTATTTATTTTTTAATATTCAGGTTTGTCACTCATAATTTTTATGGCTTAAAAACATTTTCTTTCCATTGATATGACTACCTAACTGTTGGATCGGGTAGCTGGAGAATGCTTTTAAAGAATTAGGTGAAAAGTAACAATATTTACTTTTAGATGATGATGATGATGATGATGATGATGATGATGATATATTTATTCCATTTACTTTATGTGTATGAGCATTTTGCCTACATGTAGTCACGTGCACTGTGTGTATGCCTGACTTCTGTGGAGATCAGAAGGGAACCTCGGTTCCCCTGGAATTGAAGTTACAGATGGTTGAACCACAATACGGATGCTGGGGACCAAACCAGCTGCACAAGCAGCAGTGCTCTTAACTGCTGAGCCATCTCTCTAGTTCCCATAGTTTTATTTTTATTTAGAGAATTCAGTCTCAGTTCTATCCCTTTCAAGGCACCAGAAGAGTCTGGGAGTCTTACATTTAGTGTAAAATCTGGTAGGATCATGGTCGGATCTTTTTCCCTGTGAATATTACTAAGGTCCAGGCAGCTTGTTTGCCTGGGATGCCACAGCCACAGGTTCCACATCCTTGATACATTAGGGAGCATGTTTTGCCCTCTCCTTCCTGTGTTTCCATGAGCACTATGGGATCTGGCTCCCTTCCATGTATGTGTCCCACATCACATTCCCCTTTTCTTGTCCTTGTCTCCTGGAAATTGGTCTCTGTCTAGTTGTTGAAAAGGAATCTAGGCTGTTGGCATTGAAGTGGTGGTGTTTGTACAGTCTAAGCCTTGCTAACATGCTGAGTGTATCTAGGGCATGTCAAATGTACATTTTCTGTGAGTTTTTTCAATAGGAGCTCTGTCTTTTCATAAATATTTCTTGTGCTGTCATAGAGGAAACTATTCTAGAAAGTGAATATAGTGTGATCCCACACCAACACATAAACTAAACTGTGTCCTGCTCTCCTGTGAGCTCTGATGAGTAAGCCTGTCCGTCAGCCTTCCAACAGAAGTTCAGCCTGAGCCGACACAGTTCTCTTGAGTCTGTCCTTCCACAGCCTACTCCTGAAGTAATAGAATTCAGGGAGCTTCTGGTTGCTTAAGTGTTAGTGTTGTTCTGTCACTTGTTATCAATTGATCCCTCAATAGCTTGACTCTGTAAACAAGCTAAGATATAAACCTTATATATCTATATCTTAGTAGATATAAACCTTATATTGTACCTTATAAAATCTCTAGATGTTATGTCTTAATAGTTGTCTTGGTGCTATTTCCTCTGTGTGTGAGTGTGTGTGTGTGTGTGTGTGTGTGTGTGTGTGTGTGTGTGTGTTTGTCTCTGGCAGGCTGCAGTAATTAGCATATGGTTATTTTGAAAATGACAGTTAATGGTGGTACATTTACCAGTCCCAATACCGAGCACTAGAACCATTAGTCCAAGTGCACATTATCAGGAGCCCAGGAGGAGCGGTGACAGGGAAGTTGGAAGGGCATAATGAGGTGTATGCTTCTGTGCAAAATGTGTGAGCTTGATAAGATGCGGCTTTGTGAGGCCCTGGGAAATGAAATTGCTGAACGACACAAGCACAGGCAGGAATGAGGTCTGTTCCACAGGCTAGTACCTGAGCAGTGCACTTTATAATCAGCACAGCATAATTCTTGTTATGAATATGAAACTTAGCATATCCTCCAGTCATGAACGAAGGCAACAAGCCAGTGTGGACAGCACCCGTAACTTTGTCGTAATAGAAGTCGTACATGTTCTTATTTCATTTCACAGTTGTTGATGATAGTTTAAAATATGACTTATTCTGTACACGGTTTTAAAATTACAGATGCTGATAGCCATGTCTGCTACCTTTATGATGTAAGGTATTACAAAAGATGCTCACTTATTACTTCAAGATGATCAGGACTTTGATACTGTGCTTCATTGCTTTCCTTTATACCATTAATTTCAAGTCTTTAAAAACATTATTTAGAGAGCAAGTCCATGGCACAGGTTAGCAGCCTCTACTTGTCCTCCCCTCCCCTTTTCACTCTTCAGCACCATCCAGAATGCTCCTTACAAAAGTGGGTCTTGCCTGCCTGCCTACACTGCACCAGACTGACCTTTTTGCAATTCTGATTATGCTCACAAATTTCAAATCTGCAAGTGTGATCTAAAATAGGATGAAGGAACAAATAAACACATGGCTCCAAAGACTCAGAGTGATGTAACCTCTGAGATCCAGAAGATGATAAGTGACAATTGTCAAGTTATAATGCAGTTCAAATGTCTACTGTGCATATTCAGTTGTAGCCATCTTTCAAGTTTATAGCTATTTGCAAACCCTCCTAGTCTCCTTGAGAATGGGGAACATAATTTTGTTAATGCTATGGAGTTAACAATCCTGACATTCAGGAGGCATTCAATTAACGTGTCTTCAATTGAATTATAAATGAGAAACAAATGCAGTTTTCAAAGAAATTGAAGATAGGTGCTTGTGGTTTTGAATCCTGCATTAGTAGCTAGAAAGTTCCGGATGTTACACTTTTAAAATATTATTTTGGGTCATGGTGACATCATTAGACACATGCATTACATGATGGGCATCTGTGGCAAGAGTAACAGTGGCCTAGAGACATGACTATGTAGTTACGTTGGACACTAGTGAGCCCATCATAGTTATGACATCAGCTGAAATAGTTTCTGCACTAGGTGGACAGCTCTTCTGAGGCAGCAACTGCTTTTCTCAGAGTAATTACAGATATTGTTTTTCGTATACAGTGTCAGAACACTATCTTGTTGAAATGATGGACATGATATCACTTTTGGAGCAAAGCAGATGCCATCAGCTTTGAGATGACATGTGTTTCATTTTCTACACCCGCTTTAACTGTTTATTTTACTCCAACTATGAATACACTTAAGGGATGCAAAAAAAAAAAAAAGAAAAAATTGACCACAAAAGCTTATGGATCTTTAAAAGTAGCAAATTATTTATTCTAGTGACTTTTAAGCATGAACTCTTTTCTTTTGAAAACATATTGAAAAATGAGAAAGATCATCTTCCTACCTCTTTTGCATTAGCCCAATCAATTTTCATTTTTCAGTTTCACTGAACTTATAAACTTCTAAATTCCTAAGATCCTATGTATTTATTTACTATATGTACTGTTTGCTGTCTGTCTTCACTTAATATCATGGGAGGCCCTTCAGGGAAGAAATCATATTAACTTATATATCTTGCTAACTTGAAATGATGACTGGCACAAAAATATTTGTTTAATACATAAGTGACTGAATATAATATAAAATATTGTTTTATAATTTATATAAATAATTATATTTATATTTTATATCATATTATATATTATATTATAGAAATATATTATATTTATAATATATAAAAGATAAAATGTGTAACATACATGATGTTTGTGGGGAGGGACTCCTAAGTTTTTTGTAAATCCCCTGCTGTGGATATCGTTCTGTATAAATAAAACACTGCCTGGCCACCCAGAGGCTATGGATTTGTTCCAGATTAAGATACATCAGGTTTGACCAGCCAAGACCCCCTGAAAGGTCTCTGACGACACCAAGGCCCAGATGATCCAACATCCAGAACCATTTCAAGGCAACTGGCTCAGACGATACACCCTCACGGACTACTCCATAATCCTAAAATTTTCTTTGTGTCCCCATAAGATATAGCACCCCCCTCCAGCAGGAAGTAGTAAGAGAAGCTACGCCCAAATTCCCAAATATACCAAGCTGACTTTGGAGATGTGTAAAAGTTAAAACCTTCCTCTTTAAAAAAAAAAAAAAAAGAAAAGAAAAGAAAAGGGGAAGTGCTATGGATATCATTCTGTATAAATAAAATACTGATTGGCCAGTGGCCAGGCAGGAAGTAGGCGGGACAAGGAGAGGAGAATTCTGGGAAGTGAAAGGCTGAGTGAGGGAGACACTGCCAGCCGCCGCCATGACAATCAGCATGTGAAGATGCCAGTAAGCCACGAGCCATGTGGCAAGATATAGATTTATAGAAATGGGTTAATTTAAGATATAAGAACAGTTAGCAAGAAGCCTGCCACGGCCATACAGTTTGTAAATAATATAAGCATCTGTGTGTTTATTTTATAAGTGGGCTGTCGGACTGCCGGGCTTGGTGGGACCTGGAGAGAATTCTCCAGCTATAATCCCCTTGTGGTCAAAGATGTGCTAGTAGTTTAACATCATTTCATTCTAAACAATTATAACTGCTGAATGTAAACCAATGTGCTATCTAAATCTGTTCATGGTGAGTAAGGCATGAAATAACACAGGGAATTTTCCATGGGTTGTTTGGGATCTGATGACTAGTGCTTAACTGTGTTGCTAATGGTCTTATAAAATTAGTAAAGTATTAATATTGACATCAATTTCGAGATTCCACAGAAATGAAAAGGCTAAATGGAATAGTGAGTATCTAATCTCATGACTTTTAAAAAACAGTAATAATAGTTCTGAGAGATTGGCATTAGAATAGTTGAACACTGTCTACCACTGTAGCAAACCAGTCATTGATTACCACCTGTGGGTTAAAAAACAATGCAGAATAGAAGTTTGTGAAATGGTGTTCTGTCTTTGACTCCTAATGATAAATGCCTTGAAATTATTTCTTTGACTAGAGTATTGAACTGACTTTTGATTTCTCCAAATTCCAACCTTAATTTTAATTAAATTATTTTTCAATTAGAAATTATATTCTTAACTGTGAGCATTTTCTTGTGTTGAAACAAAAGGGAGTCCCTAGAACAGATAACAAAGGGAACGGCAGACTGTTTAGTGGAAGGTATAGATATCATTTTAAATGACATATGGGCCAGATAATCATGAAGAGTGAGTCAACGCAATGCCTCCATTACTATGTAAGCAGCCACTAATTACCAGTTCTCAGAGGGAAAAATGTGATCTTCTTAACTGTAGAATTACATAAGATTCATTTCATTATTTGAAAAAAAATCTTTGTTCATAGGAAGAAGATAAAAATAAAGTATGATTCTTTCCTCATGGTAATAAAAGAAATAAATGAGAAGCCAAGTGTTTAGACAACTGCCGTTAATTACATTCTTAATAAGCCCAGGAACATAGGGTTCAACAGCACAAAAGAATTGAATGTGGCAAAAGGAAAAAATGTGTGTGCTGACAGCCCCACTTTTCTTTTTGTCTGTTTTCCAGGAGTGATTAAAAAAATGAGCTAGGGGAAAAAGTGATGTCTCTGCCACAGCTGAAGTCTGACCAGTTGGAAAGGCGTTTTACAAATGTAGTGAGGAGAATGAGGATGTGCTAGCAGATTTAGGGTTATTGTTAGCATCTCTTATCCAGTGATTACACTTTAACTCATTTTAATCCCCAAAATAACCCCATGAAATCAGCATGATTATATTTGCATTTCCTGTCCGAGAATGTGATATTCCTGGCTAAGAAATTGAATTAAGCCCATTCGGTTAGTACACAGGACTTGGACCCAAATTTTCTGATTGCAAATTCTGTGTATTTTCTGTTTCATAGCTGCTACTCCAAGTTTCAAGCATTCAAGATAAAATCAACTTCTTAGCTCTCCTAAAAGAATAGCCCTGCTCCCTATGATCCATGACCTTATGTGTCCCACATTTTATTCTCATTTTTTGTTCTGTGTCATTTTTGCATCTAATTATTTTGTTGATTTGTGATCTTAAACATGTATCTACATTTAAGGATCTCCGTTCTTTTAATTTTTTTCCTTTCTTTCTTTTGTTTTTTTTTCAAGACAACATTTCTCTGTACATCCCTGGCTGTCCTGGAGCGCTCTCTGTAGACCAGGCTAGCCTTGAACTCAGAGATTCAACCACCTTTGTCCCAGGAGTTCTGTGATTAAAGGTGTGCACCACCACTGCCTGACTAACATAGCCTTGCTAGGAAAACAGTCAACAGGTAGGATTTGGGGGGTAAAGTAAATACCATAGACAAGGTAGGAATGCTACAGAGTAGCTCACTTTTCTCTGAGACATATATTCACTATATGGAATCCTACTAACATGTAGGAATGTTTACAGTGTGAATCTTCTTTTAACCTATCATGGCCATGGCACTGATGAAACAAACCTCATGTCTCCGAGTAATTTCCTAGGTACCCATTCTCAATCCTGATACCTGAGTTTTTCTCTAAGTGGTTCTGGCATCTCAATTAGCATTGGTCTGATACTTTTCTGCATTGCTGCTCCCAAGTTCTTACTGATAAATGAACACCCTAGGTGTTTTCTAACAAGGCCCAGGAGTATATGCCTCTTAGATTAACCATTGACTGTGATATGGGACAAAGAAAGAGTTTCATCTCTTTACTCTCTTGATTGGGAAACTTTTGTCTATTGCCTGAAATGTGTGGGAGACTAGGCTTGTAGCCTTCTGTTCAATGGGTTGTCATATGATTTATTTTCCCAAAGAATTTCCTTGAGGGAACACTGTTAATAATTATAGCAGGATAAACAGGTTTTAAGAGGGACTGTCTCAGGCAAACTGGGATATATGGTCAGTGAGTCAATAAAGGACTCTTTAATGAATGAGTAAAATTAATCCTCTTCACTCTTTATGATTGTTGAATGAAATATATCCTGCAACGAGAACCTGTGCATAGATGATTCAGCCAACAGCCTATTGGTCTGTCTACTTTGTATCTTTTTTTTTTTTTTTTACAGGAGGGCAACAAAGGCAAATTCAAAGTATTGCGACCATCAACTTTACACAAATACCTAACAAGAGGATTCTAGTAATAATGGAACAGAAATCTAAAATCTCATTTTGAAAAATTTTGTCTTATTGGAACCTTTGGGGGAGATCCTCATTGGAATTGAAGAAAAGATTGTGTTATTTGTTAGAAAACACATCACAAGATCTATCCTCCAGATAATTTTCTGCATCTTTGTGAGGGATGTGTTTTCTAAGCTTGTATGCCTTTTCGTGTTGTTATGTAATTCAGTGATAAAAGGCAAAAGGCTAGACACAAGCGTGTAACCCCAGCTTTACAATATTCAGATATGGAAATCTTCAAGCAGGAGGACCACAATGATCTGCCATTCTCTGGCTGGAAGCTGTGATGGAACTGTATATTTATGCAAATAAAAAGACATTAACTTTGGAGAAGTTATTTGATGAATCCCTTCTGGGGTTTGAGAAGTTGGTTGAATTCAAATGTGCTTCAGATGCTATAAATGCTGCTCATATGATAGAAGAACTGTGTTCAAGAGAGTTCCATCACCCCAGCTGTGAACCACCACACAACCCCTGACATCATTTGCAACATAATGATCTTTCTTACTTTCTGCAACTGTCTGAGAATTAAGCACTGCTTGAAAGCCAAAGTTTCACCAAAGATAAACACAGCATCTTTACTGAGACCAAAGTCTCTGGCGTTGCAGAGCTCCAAGTGTTTTCACAATTTGGTACTTTTATGCTATTTTAACGCACATTGTATCAACAGCATATGTCTCAATGTGTATAAGTACACATTTTTGTATATTATAGCCACATATTGTAAAGCATTGGATATTTTGGAGGTCCTTTCTCTTTCTAAAATTAAAATCCAAGTGCAAAGTTGATTATTATGCACTTTTGCATTCGTTATCACTATAATATTATTTAAAAAGGGCATATGATAATAGGCTTTGAGACAGGCTGAATCTTTACGAAAGTACAATTGAGAGTTGACACATAATAGCTTAGAATTGTAAAAGAGTTTAGTCATTAGAGGTTATTGTTAAATATATAATTTCATTCAGGTTCTTAATGCATTTTAATGATGCAAAGGCAAGTAAGTTATTAATATCTAAATTCAATTATTACAATTAGGCCTCTCCATGTATTGCATAACAAACATGCTAAGACTATGGAAAATAGTGACAAAATGAGACACACACACACACACACACACACACACACACACACCACATAGATCTTGAAAGACAGGAAAAATAGGAAATATTACATTTCAAGGAATAACGATAAATTAGAACTTATAAATGTCCTTAGTAGTACTTTTTCTGGGGAGTGGGAATGGGATAGATGTGGTCCATGTTTAGAACTATTTTCCAATACACCAGAGGAAGCAGAAGACTCGTAAGTGGAGGATAAGAAAATTTTTCCACTGATGAATGACAGCATCATTGAAGAAGAGTATCTTCAAGGGTGGTTTTAAGATGTACTATCAAATAAAAAACTCACATGACAGGAGAGAGAAGGTGGCAAGGTCTTTAGACATGAGAAACTGAATAAAACAACAGCCGTGGGAAGGAAGTTTACCTCACTTCTCTGCAGAACCCCCCAGTACTAAAACACAGCTACATTTAGATAGTCCTATAGGAAAATCAAGAATTCCCGAAGACATTTTCTAAGTAGATATCACCTTAAAATTAAGTAGAATGTTTTATGTCAATATAGAAATTATGTGTATGTATAGTAATTAGATCTTTTTGGTCCTGTTTAGTGGTGACAAACACTTTGACACCTTTTGACACTCTGCAGAATGGCACATAAATCTTTCTGCTTGACTAATAGTAGATTTTTTTTTCTTTATGAGTGCAGCAATAACAGGGTAACCATGATGATAATTTCATTTGGTTCCCAAAATGATATTACGTCTTTGAAAATATGTCCTTTACTCAGGTGAGGAAAGTGAACCTCACAGAGGTCAGGTAACTAATTGAGAATTACACAGTTAGTAGGTGGGGAAACTTGGATTCAAATCCACGAACCCTGATTCTAAACCTGGCAGTCTAAGGTAACTATTATACTCTTAAAAAATAATTGTCTCAAAGAATAGGCATTTATATCGGACCTAATATAGTTTCTTCTACTATTGTAGCATCCACATACATTTTATAGCATAAGTATAAATCTTTCACCCTCAGAAGATTAAAAGTAATGTGTTGGGGGCTAGAGAGATGGCTCAGTGATGAAAGACACTGTCTGCTTGAGAACCCAGGTGTCATTCCTAGCACCCACATGGTGGCTCACACTGTAACTCCAGTCCCAGGAGATCAAATGCTCTCTTTTGGCTTCCGTAGGCACCAGGCATACATGCAGTGCACAGACAAACTCACAAACCACCCATACACATAAAATAAAAGTAATGTACTATCTTTTGGGAGAGAGACTATAACAAGATGTCACCATTTATGATTTTTATTTTAGAAATTATCTAGAGAAGGAAAATGCCATTTCTAAACAGAGTAACAGGGTGTTAATGTTTCCATTGAATTATTTATAAATCTTGGTTTATTGTGTCACATAGCAGGCAGGAAAAAGAATCAAATCAACAAATCTGTTTTTGTATTTTTTATGTATAGTCACATACAATGCATACATTCAATAGAGAAATTTTCTACTGTGTATTAAAAAGGTGAATGCAGTGTTCAAGTTGATAGGTTCATCTGCTGCGTACTTGCAAAGTGGAAAAAAAAGGTCATTATTTCTCTTGTAATATTGGTTATGACTACAATGTAAACCTTAGAAAAGGGATTCAAAAATCCAAGGACTTGAATTTACATTATTGCATATTACACCAATGAAGAGTAACAATGTGGTAATAGAGACAGTTCTGTGTCATGCAGTGCAGTGGGGAAGGTCAGTCATCATCCCGTTCTCACTATCAGAAGTCCCCACAGAAAGCTGTAGGGTTGTGGAGAGTTCAGATTATAAATTATATCCATTTAATCTTTTTTCATGAATCTCTAAAGCGGCTTATGTGAACAGCTGATAACTCATGCCTCCTTGTTTATGACAACTATTATATTAAGGGTGGAGTGAGTCCGGATTTAATCTATTGTTGACATTTTTGTAAAAAATAACCTTGTCATCTTCCTGTGGGAACGTCCCCATATATCGCCTCCAACCGCCTTTGTCTTATGATACACACGCACACTCGCATTTTTATATAGCCTCGTATATAGTAGACTACCCCTGGGTTTCTTTGTTTTTTGTATTCAGGTTTTCAAAAAAAAGCCTAGCGTATTCATTATGATTTTAAAATTGGAAAATTGTACACCATTTTAAAAGAAAGCAAGAATAAATTCATTAATGTTTATTCTGCAGATACACCTGTGTTTGCCATATTTATCATTATCACAATGGCAGCATTGAACAGAGTGAGAATAAAACTAACTTATAATGGTTTGCCACAGCCAGGCAATAAATGCAGAGTAAATAAATCCACATATCCTTTCATCATACGTGGAAGGGAAAGTGTGACTGAATTATTTTACAATATTATACACAGTGCAATTCTTTTATTCTGATTTGTGCTAATTGTTTTTAGAAATAAATATTTTTTCTTATTTATTGATTGATAATTTCATACATGAGAACCTGATGAATTCTAAATGACGAGTGTTATTCATATGCATATGTTTTTAGGGCTGACCACTTGGGATTGGGTCACCTTTATGGGGTCCTGTCCCCAGAACAGATTGATTCTCCCTTTCTCACCAGTCATCAATTGCCTGGAGCTCTTCATTTCGGTATAAGGCTTATGATATCTTCCCATCCATATTGGTATGTTGATTCATGTTATCATTTTCAGCTCCTGTTTGGACAACCAGATTGTTGAGATTTAACGGCTGCAACTTTCCTGTCATTTATAGAAGACACTACCATGCAGCAAATGTCCTGGTCCTCTGGCTCTTACAGTCTTTCTTCCCACAATATTTTTTTCTACAATGTCTTTTCCACAATGTTTCCTGAGCCTTGTTTGCAGGGGTTGAGTTGTAGGTATAGTAGTTGGGGTTTTGTAGCTGGAGAGTTTTCTCTCCGGGTCCCTCCAAGCCCCGGCAGTCCGACAGCCCAGTTATAAAATAAACACACAGACAATATATATTATTGGCCTAATGGCTCAGGCTTCTTGTTAACTGTTCTTATATCTTAAATTAACCCATTTCTATTAATCTATAAGTTGCCATGTGGCTCATGGCTTACCGGTATCTTAACATGTTGCTTCTCATCTGGCGGTGTCTCCCTGCCTCAGCCTTCCACTTCCCAGAAGTCTCTTCTCTGCTTGTCCCGCCTATACTTCCTGCCTGGCTACTGGCCAATCAGCATTTTATTTATACAGAGTGATATCCGCAGCAGGGTTGGGTACACCATGGTCAGTTGTCTTATGAATTGTAACCAGTTGCATCTTTTTGACATGGTCTCTATCTACTGCAAAAGACAGTTTCCTTGGAGAGAGTTGAGAGCTGTGCTCATCTGTGATTTTAAAGATAAGTGTTGAGAATGTGGTTACAAATTATACTCGTTTAAGAAAGTGGTGGTGGTAAGTTCTCCTCCATGGTCCTTGGCCTTGCCAGTCATGAGTAGTGGGCTAGGTTTATTATGCCAGGCATGAATTCCTTCCTTTTGAGTTGTCCTTAAGTCCAGTTAATGACTGTTACTCTCAAGATATAAATACCACTATTGACCAGGAATTAGGCCATCAGTTGACAAGTGGGACCTCATAAAAATAAAAATCTTATGTATAGCAAAGGAAACCACCAAGTGAGGAAGAAGCTCACATATTGGGAGAGAATTCTTGCCAATTACACATCTGATAGAGGATTAATATCTAGAATATATAAAGAACTCAAAAAGCAGAGTTGAGAGAAGTGACCTCATTAAAAAATGGGCTTTATATATGAACAGAGAGTTCTCAATAAAATAAATAAACGTAGCAAAGAGATATCTCAAAAAGCATTGGGCAGCCTTAGCAGTAAGGAAAATGCAAATTAAAACTACTCTGCGATTTCATCTTGCCCCGGCCAGAATGGCTAAGATCAGCAAAATGCTGACAAAGCTAGAGAGGATGTAGGGGAAGGGTGTTGGTCAGTTTGAAAATTTCAGAAGACTCAATAGAAATCAGTGTGAGGAATCCTAAAAAACATAAAATTACATTTACCGTATGACTCGGCTCTTCCACTCCTTGGCGTATGCACACAGGACTTGGCATGCTACTCCACAGGTACTTGCTCAGCCACTTTAATCATCATTCTCTTCACAATAGACAGGAAATGGAAGCAGTCTAAGTGTTCTTCACCTGATAAATGGCTAATGAAATCGTGGTACATATACATAATGAAATATTATTCAGCTGTAAAGAAAAATGAAATCATGATGGACCTAGAAAAGATTGTGTTGAGTGAGGTAACCCAGACCCAGAAGGACAAGTGCTGCAAGTTCTCTCATAAGTTTGGGTCCTAGTTCTGAACCTTTAGATGTGAGCATGCAACCAAGAGTAACTGAATGTATCAGGAATGTAAAAAGGGAACACTGAAGTTGGGGGGGGGGTGCGACTGGGGAGCTTTAGGGAGACATAGCGAGACACAGGTGCTATGAAGGGGGTATGTGAAGACTGGAGTGAGGAAGGAAGGAGGAATAAATAACCCTAAAGATGTTTGAATAAAACACATGGCATTATTTTATATTTATTTGCAATTGCACACACCCACAGACAAAAACAACCAGAAAACTCACACATACAATGAAGTTATGCCTCTTGTGATGACAATGCTTCCTCTAAAGCCATAGACTATTTAACAAAAACCACAGTGCCAGGAATGGCACATCTTCTGAGTTGTTGATCAGAGAAATCTAGGAATCTCCAAAACAATGGGCTATTGCTGCCATGGCCCTTGGTTGCCTACAAAAGCTGAAGGTATGATACTACACACATCAGACAGAGGACTTGGAGAAATTGAGCTGGAACTGACCTGGTAGTGCCTCTCTACCCAAGGACTAGCCCTCATTAGTAACAGAAAGAGCTATGTAAGCTGCCAAGGGAGAACATCAATCAGTACAATAGTCCTACCCAGCTGTAATGCATGTGAACCAAAACAATGACCAGTTTCCTCAAGTATGGATTAATCTTAAACATACATACAAACACACACACACACACACACACACACACACACACACACACCACACACACAATAGCTACCTGTTTTGTTTCAAATATA
The DNA here is from genome assembly GCA_902168405.1 of Peromyscus aztecus. Taxonomy (NCBI): domain Eukaryota; kingdom Metazoa; phylum Chordata; class Mammalia; order Rodentia; family Cricetidae; genus Peromyscus; species Peromyscus aztecus. The sequence goes on from CABHPQ010166360.1 coordinate 16,941, forward strand.
AGATTTCAGCTTAATGAGACAATTTTTCTGTTTTCTTGTGAATGAGACTTTAGTAAGCCAGTATGCTTTTAGGGGAAAGACTAGAATTTCTAGCTGTGACCATTCAGAATGCTGTGTCTTTCCATTATTTGTGTCTTTCTCTGTATTTTTCTTGAAACAGTAAATATTATTATTTCATGACAAGGTTCCTTAAGTTACAAGAAACTTGCATTCATCACTGGTAGGTATTGTAACAGAGAGACTAGAAAAGAGTGAAACATTTGGTTTGATATTCTTGATTGAAATGACTCATGACTGTGCCATCCCATCCAAAGTATCAGTGGTAGTCTTTCTTTTTTTTTAATTTCTAAAAAATGTTTGGAGATTATAATATAATTACAACACTTCTCCCTTCCCATTCCTCCCTCCCAAACCTCCCATCTACCCCAGAGGCTGTCTTTCTTGTTGCTGTTTCCATCAGTGGGGAGGAGGGAAACAGAAGTATGTGCAGGAAGACTCAAGCAGCAGACTCAGAATGGTGTCTGTCCCTCCCTCTCACAGTCCATTGAGTCATGTTGGTTATAACTCTTCAGTTCACTGAAAAAAAAAGGACTGAAAAATGTAATCTGTAGTCAGGTGGTCAAGGCCCAGTTCAAATTTTATGGGCTCTGTCATTCTAAGAAGCAAAGGATTAAAGAAAGCTTCCCCATGACCTCCCTCTGTGTTCAGTTGGGAGAACTCTGTTCTGGATAAAATGTAGCCATTTTTCAGGAGAAACAGCCACAAACATGACCCAGGTATTTCACCCCACTCAAGGTGTGTAAGCTCTTGTCCTCTCCTGAAGGTCCAATTGTAGTTCTTTGGAGTTCATCAAAGTGTGAGCTGAAAGAGAGCGTGTCCTGGCCACCTTCATCTACAGGAGCACAAGCATTCTATGTCCAAGCAGTATCTACTAGGATATCCAGAAGATTGTGCTAAAAAGTAGTTCTTGGATCCTTCTCAGTAGACCTTGCAAGGGTTCTTGGAACTGTTTAAGAAGATGGCTCCTCAGTCAACTGGTCCTGCTGCCTCTGGCCCCAGAGTTGCTCCCTTGGTCACTGGCTTTGTGCTCTGGAATGCTCTGTTATCTTCTTTGGCAATATGGGAAGAAAGTATTGGGGAATGTGCTCTTGTGGACTCTGCTCAGCCTTTGCAGTCAGCTTGTGTGATGGTTACTCTAGTGGCAAAGCAAGAAGCCCAATAAAAGAGGCTGAAAGGAGGCTCAGCATGGCTCCTAGTTCCTAGAACCAATGAATGCTTATTAAAAGAGTTCATTGCAGATATGATCAAGGACCTTTAACATTTGACTATTATTCTGGACTATCTGAGAGAGCTCAAAATCTAGTCTGAAGTATCCTTAGAAAGAAAAGCAGAATATGAGTAGGTTATGTGGAAATGAAAACTGTAGTCGAGTCATGCAAAGCCAAGGAGTACCAAGGATAGCTGTGAACTGTCAGAAGGTGGGAGACGGGCATGCAATGGCTGTTCCCTAAGGTTTCAGATAAAACTGACTCCACTTGACTTGAGGGTTTTGCACTGCAGAACTGTGAGAGGAAAACGTGTTGATTGCAGCTATGGCATTTGTGATACAATCAGCTTTCTTTCTCTGTGGGTTTTACATCTAGGGGTTCGACCAATCAAATGGCTTATTAAGATAAGCCATACAAAGAGGGAACATGTGCAGATCTTTTTCTTACCACAGTTCTGTAAACAATATAGTTTGACAGTTGTTCAGATGTTGCTTACATTGTGATAAGTATTATAAGTAACACAGAACTGATCTAACATATGCAGAGGATGTGCATGTGTTACATGCAAATGCTACATTTTTGTAAAAGGAACTTAAGCATATTTGGCAACCTTGGACTTTGCTGTTCAAGCGGTTCTTGGAACCAATCACCCACAAATACTGAAGGATGACTATGATAGATTATAGTGTCCATAGAAAACCTAAGTTTGGGTTGGCATGTATTTGGTAATAGAATTCCTTTGAAAACATAGTGCACTTCAGGCCTATTTTTTGTCTAGCAATTCTGTGTGAAATAATCACAGGCTAAGATCTCTTTTGGTCATGGTTCTTAAACCTGTCAAATCTCCTATTTGTTTCCTGGTCTCTGTGCTCAGTCTGACTTTCTTTCCTTCATTTTTAAAATTTAATGTTAGCTATTCTGAAGTCATCAGAAGGGATAAGCTAAATCTTATTTTTGTAGCTGGGCTTGTTCTGGTGACAGTCTGACTTCTAAGCATTTGCTGGCAAACACAAAGGCATTCACTTCCCCCAATGCTACTAGCCCCAACCTTTCTAATTTCTTATTTAGCTTTGATTACAGCTGGCAGGTACAGAACTCCTAGCAGATTGCCCTCTCCAGATGATATGTTTGCATACTGGAAAATTCTCGCTTGAGCTCAGATTTCTCATGGATTATAAAGGCAGCAAAAGCAGGCTTGACATGATAATATCTGGACCTTCCTCAGCCAGACCTTCAGTACTGTAGACTTAGCTGTATGTAATCTGACTTCCATAGCATGAAAGGCTGAGGAACTTCTCAGCCACTGCCTGTGTGTGTGTGTGTGTGTGTGTGTGTGTGTGCGTGTGTGTATGTGTTTGTGTATGTTTACATGTGTGCATGTGTACATGTATTGTGTTGTTTGTATGTGTGTGTGCTATGTGGTGTGTATGCTGTATATGTGTTTGTGGTGTATGTATGTGTGCATGCATGTGTGTGTATGTGTGTGTGTTGTGTGTATGTATATGTGTGTGATGTGCGTATATGTGTGTGGTATGGTGTGTGTATATGTGTATATATTTTTGTGTGTTGTATGTTTGGCTGTGTGTGTGGTGTATATGTGTGTGTGTGCATGCATGTATGTGTGTCTGTGCATGCATGCATGAGTGTGTGTATATGTGTGTGTATGGTATGTATGTGTTTGTGTGTGTGTGTGTGTGTGTTATAAACACATTTCTTACTATCTCTTGGCTCCAATCATTGCTACATCCTGCTTGGTAGGAAAGGTTGGGAGTAGACAATTATCTAGAACAGTGTCTTCAAGAAAGTTGAGAGAGAGAGAGAGAGAGAGAGAGAGAGAGAGAGAGAGAGAGAGAGAGAGAGAAAGGGTGTGAATTTGTGTAGGCGAGGAGCATCTGAGTGGAACTGGGGGAGAGGAAACCATAATCAGAATATGTTGTATGAAAAAAATCTATTTTCAATAACAAAAGGAAAGTTATACATACAATTTCCAATTCCAACTATTGGTTCCCATTCAAGTAGCAGCTAGCTGCCTGAAGTAGAACTGTAAGTAGGTGGCCACTCACATGTCTCCCTGTCACTGGGTTTCTGCTGGATCATTGGGACCATGACAGCTTGAGAGTGACAGGCAGCTATCACTGCTACTTTTTCTCCACAAGCTCTTTTGACAACCCAACAAGACAAAAGGCAGAAAAAAACAACCTGAAAAAGAAGCAAAACCAAACAACATTCAGAAATTCACCAGGCATGATATAAACCCAAGCCCTAGCCAGAGCGCCACTGAGCATCAGACAACAATGAGGTGGTGGTCCTGCATTCAATTCCTGCGGTCCTGTGTGGTGCACAGCATCAGGATTGGGTTCTGCTGCTCAGTGAGAAAGTGTGCTGTGGAAAACTGTGTAACTGTCACACCAGGAACAGCGTAAGGTGTCAATAGCTTCCCAGGGTGAGTTTTCTGAAATGCTCTGGCAAGCTTCTCTGGAGTTCTATTTGGTGGGGTGAGTAGGGACTGTGCAAAGTGAGTCACACTATGGCCACTGTTTATTGGATGAACCAACTACTCTTTCATGTTTTTGAGATATTGAATATCTGTGAGTGTGTTCATGCAAGGAAAACATTGCTATACTTAAAAATTGGATGGAGAATTTGTCTATTGGAATACTGAGGTAATGTAGTATGCGAGACGTCTACCTTTGTAGCTTAATATATAATACAGTGTCGGAAAAGCTAGGAATCTCTTTATAGTATCATTTGCCACAAGTTTTTGGCAATTTTGTTTTCTTGAAAGCAATGATTATATTTGATGTATTTTGAAACTTTCATAAAACCTGAATTATATATTAATATTTAATGGATGAAAGTATATTGTAACTCTTTTTGTGGCTCTGGATATTACAAAATTGTAAAGAAATAAGTAGCTTCACAAGTTAACTGGTATACTTATTTTCCTTAGTGAAATATAACAGTGCTTCCTTGGGATACCTAGGTTTTCATGAATGCAAATTGTGTGTTAAATGTATTATGAAAAAGACATTAATTATAGCATCAAAATATTGCATACTTGCAAATATAAGCATTTTACACACACAGGTTTCTACTTGCTTTGATATAATGAAAATTCACAAAGAAATTGTTGTTTGGATTATGATCTAAGCACATTTCCAAGCATTTGTTAAATCTTTGAGTGACACATTGGATAACATAGTGCAAATTGGCTGCCATTTCTCATACCTAATGATGGTTAATAGTTCAGAAAACAAGCTCAGAATTCACACTCTCGTAATGGGGAATGTGCCACTGTCAAATCACTTAGATATAATTATGATTTTGAAATCATAATGACTAAGTGTGTGTAATTAACAAAACCGAACTTTGAGTGAGAAGAAAATGTGAAAATGTATTTGACTATTAAAAACAAAGTGCAAGATCCACTTATTTTTTATTTGGCTATATTTAAGACATACAGCATGGTGTTCTGATATGCTTATATATGGTTAAATGGTCATTATAGTGAAGAAATAAACATATCTATCATCTTGCTGTCATTCTTCAGCTTTCTGGTAAGAATATCTAAAATATTCTTTGTAAATTTCCACCATACAGTATTTTAACAATAGTTCCCATGTTGCACTTTAGAACTCTAGACATCCTGCACATGTGCACCTGTGTTCCTTTTGTCTTCTGTCTTTCTATCTCCATATCCCACTCTCAGATTTCATCCTTGGTGGCTCCCTGTGTCTAGAAAACCAAAATTGACAGGAGGCCAAAAACAAGCACTTGCACTAAGAATACAGTGAATGAATTCTTCCTGTGGCTAAGACAACTTTCTTGAGGTATAGTGTCTGTTATACATTTCATGAGGCTGCACAGAAGTGCTGGAAATGTGTTTGGCTTTATACAGTCCATGTTAGCACACGTCAAGTTTCATCATGTGAGTCTCTGAATTTATTTTGGATATGAAGAAAAGGAGACAGAGCTGAGTTCAGGATAACCCTGTGCACTCCAAGGTTGACAAAATCATGCATGACTTGTTCTTTGAAGAGAAGCAGGACCAGCATAGATAAAGTTGGTTCGAAAATATTATTCTTATAGGTTAGTTATCTGATTTTTGTTATTATTGAACTTCAGGCTAAGTCTGTGACTTCTACCCTTTTTTTCTTACTATTACTACATACTTTAATGGTATTTTTGATATTTTGTTGTCAACTAATGTATCTGTTTCTTGAATATCCCTTCAGAAATCCTAAAACTTAGGAACAAAGTCCATTTTGTTCATTCTATCTTCTTAGAAAATGTAATAGAATATACTTGATACACATTAAGCAACTCCTCATATATTAAACATTTTTTGATAATTTAGTACTTGAACTCACAAAATTAGAGATGGAAAGGAGACATTACAACAGACACTAATGAAATTCAGAGAAACATTAAGACATAGCTTGAAAATCTATCTTCTAATAAGTTGGAAAGTGTCAAAGAAATGGATACACTTCTAGACACTTAAACCTTCTTAGCTAGCATTTCTTTTTTAACCTGTCTTTTTATTAAGAAATTTTTTATTCATTTTACATACCAACTGCAGATCCCCCTCTCTTTCCTCCTCCCATTCCCCAGCCTCCCTCAACCAGTTCCCTCCTCCAATATGATAAGGCCTCCCATGGGGAGTCACCAGAACCTGGTACATTCAGTAGAGGCAGGTCCGAGTCCCTCCTCTTGCATCAAGGCTATGCAAGGTGTCCCACCAAACAGCCAGCTCATGCACCAGGGATAGATCCTGATCCTACTACCAGAGGGCCCCTTAAGCAGATCAAGCTATACAACTGTATTGCTTCTGCAGAGGCCTAGTTCAGTCCCATGGAGGATCTACAGCTGTTGGTCTAAATTGCATGAGCTCTCACTAGTTTTGGTTTGGTTGTCTCTGTAGGTTTCCCCATCATGATCTTGCTGCCCCTTGCTCATAGAATCCCTCTTCTCTCTCTTTGACTGGACTCCTGGAGCTCTGCCTGGTGCTTGGCTGTGGATCTCTGTATCTGCTTCCATCAGTTACTGGATGAAGGCTCTATGATGGCAGTTAGGATATTCACCAACCTGATTACTGGGATAAGCTACTTCACGCACCCTCTCCACTATTGCTAGTAGTCTAAACTTGGGTCATCCTGTAGATTCCTGGGAACATCACTAGCACCTGGTTTCTCCTTATCCTCATAATGTCTCTCCCTCTATCAAGACATCTCTTTCATTGCTCTCCCACTCTGTCCCTGTTCCAGCTCGACCATCCCATTCCCTTATGCTCTCATCTCCCATCCCCTACCCTCCATGCGCCCTTTACCCCCAGTTTACTCATGGAGATTTCATCTATTTCCCCTTCCCAGGGTAATCCATACATCACTCTTAGGGTCCTTGTTAGCTAGCTTCTCTGGAGCTGTGAGTTGTAGTCTGGTTATCCTTTGCTTTATATCTAGTGTCTACTTATGAGTGAGTACATACCATGTTTGTTCTTCTGAGTCTGGATTATATCACTCAGAATGATATTTTCTAGTTCTATTCATTTTCCTGCAAATTTCATGATGCCATTTTTTAACTGCTGAGTAGTACTCCATTGTGTATATGTACCAATTTTCTTTATCCATTCTTCAGTTGAGGGGTATCTAGGTTGTTTCCAGGTTCTGGCTGTTATGAATAATGCTGCTATGAACATAGTTGAGCTTGTGTTCTTGTGGTATGGTTGAGCATCCCTTGGGTATATGCCCAAGAGTGATATAGCTGGGTCTTGAGATAGATTGCTTCTCAATTTTCTGAGAAACCATTATATTGATTTCCAAGATAGCTGTACAAATTTGCACTCCCACCAACAGTAGAGGAGTGTTCTCCTTGCTCCACAACCTCTCCAACATAAGTTTTTATCAGTGTTTTTGATCTTAGCCATTCTGACAGGTGTAAGATGGTATCTCAGAGTAGTTTTGATTGGCATTTCCCTGATGGCTAAGGATGTTGAGCAATTTCTTAAATGTCTTTCAGCCATTTGAGACTCTTCTGTAGAGAGTTCTCTGTTTAGCTCTGTAGCCCATTTTTTTTAATTTGGAATGTTTGGTATTTTGATGTCTAGTTTCTTGAATTCTTTATGTATTTTGGAGATCAGCCCTCTGTCTGGTGTGGGGTTGGTGAAGATCTTTTCCCATTCTGTAGGCTGTTGTTTTTTCTTATTTACTGTGTCTTTTGCCTTACAGAACTTTCTTGGTTTCAGGAGGTTCCATTTATTAATTGTTGCTCTCAGTGTCTGTGCTACCGGTGTTATATT
>CABHPQ010166360.1:24606-50483 GCA_902168405.1 Peromyscus aztecus
TGTTTGGTATTTTGATGTCTAGTTTCTTGAATTCTTTATGTATTTTGGAGATCAGCCCTCTGTCTGGTGTGGGGTTGGTGAAGATCTTTTCCCATTCTGTAGGCTGTTGTTTTTTCTTATTTACTGTGTCTTTTGCCTTACAGAACTTTCTTGGTTTCAGGAGGTTCCATTTATTAATTGTTGCTCTCAGTGTCTGTGCTACCGGTGTTATATTTAGGAAGTGGTCTCCTGCGCCAGTGTATACAAGGTTACTTATTACTTTTCTTCTAGCAAGTTCAGTGTAACTGGATTTATGTTGAGGTCTTTGATCCAGTTGGACTTGAGTTTTGTGCATGGTGATAGATATGGATCTATTCGCAATTTTCTACATGTTGACACCCAGTTGTGCCAAAACCATTTGTTGAAGATGCTTTCTTTTCCCATTGTACAGATTTGGCTTTTTTTTTTTTTGTCAAAAATCAGGTGTTCATAGGTGTGTGGATTAATGTCAAATTCTTCAATTTGATTCTATTGGTCTACATGTCAATTTTTATGCCAACACCAAGCTGTTTTTATTACTATAGCTCTATAGCAGATCTTGAGGTCAGGAATCATGATACCTTGCTTTATTGTACAGGATTGCCTTAGCTATCCTGTTTTTTTATTCCATATGAAGTTGAGTATTGTTCTTTTGAGGTCTATAAAAAATTGTGTTGGGATTTTGATGGAAATTGCATTGAATCTGTAGATTGCTTTTGGTAAGATTGCCATTTTTACTATGTTAATCCTACCTATCCATGAGCATGAGGGATCTTTTCATTTTCTGGTATCTTTTTCCATTTCTTTCTTGTCATACAGGTCTTTCACTTGCTTAGTTAGAGTTAACCCAAGGTATTTTATGTTATTTGTAGCTATTATAAAGGGTGATGTTTCTCTGATTTATTTCTCAGCCCATTTATCATTTGTATATAGGAGGGCTACTAGCTGGGCGGTGGTGGCACACACCTTTAATCCCAGCACTCGGGAGGCAGAGCCAGGTGGATCTCTGTGAGCTCGAGGCCAGCCTGGGCTACCAAGTGAGTTCCAGGAAAGCTACACAGGGAAACCCTGTCTTGAAAAACAAACAAACAAACAAAAAAGGAGGACTACTGATTTTTTTTGAGTTAATCTTGTATCCTGCCACATTACTGAAAGTGTTTATCAGCTGTAGGTGTTCTCTGGTAGAATTTTTGGGGTTACTTATGTATACTAACATATCATCTGTGAATAGTGGAAGTTTGCCTTCTTCCTTTGCAATTTATATCTGCTTGATCTCTTTTTGTTATCTTATTGCTCTAGCTAGAACTTTGAGTACTATATTGACTAGATATGGGGAGAGTAGACAGCCTTGTCCTTGTTGCTGATTTTAGTGGAATTGCTTTGAGTTTCTTTCCATTTAATTTGATGTTGGCTGTCAGCTCGCTGTAAATTGCCTTTATTATATTTAGGTATGTTCTTTGTATTCCTAATCTCTCCAAAATCTTTATTATGAATGGGTGTTGGATTTTGCCAAAGGCTTTTTCAGCATCTAATGAGATGACCATATAGTTTTTTCTTTCAGTTTGTTTATATGGTGTATTACATTGAGAGAGTTTTGTATGTTGAACCATCCTTGCATTTCTGGGATGAAACCTACTTGGTCATGGTGGATAATTTTTTTATATGTTCTTGGATTTGGTTTGCTAGTATTTTATTGAATATTTTTGCATCAATGTTCATGAGGAAGATTGGTGTGTAATTTTCTTTCTTTGTTGTATCTTTATGTAGTTTGGGTATCAGGGTAACTGTAGCCTCATAAAAAGAGTTTGGTGATGTTCCTTTTGTTTCTATTGTGTGGAACAATTTGAAGAGTATTGGTATTAGCTCTTCCTTGAAATTCTGGTAGAATTCTGTGCTGAAACTACCTAGTCCTGGGCTTTTTTTGGTTGGGAGACTTTTAATGACTGTTTCTATTTCCTTAGAGATTATAGGTCTATTTAAATTGTTTATCTGATCTTGATTTAATTTTGGTATGTGGTATCTATCCAGAAAATTGTCCATTTCTTTTAGATTTTCCAATTTTGTGGAGTACAGGTATTTGAAGTATGACCTGATGAATCTCTGGATTTCCTCATTGTCTGTTGTTGTGTCTCCCTTTTCATGTCTTATTTTGTTAATTTGGATGCTCTCTCTTTGCCTTTTGGTTAGTTTGGATAAGGGCTTGTCTATCTTGTTGATTTTCTCAAAGAATCAACTCTTTGTTTCATTGATTCTTTGTATTGTTCTCTTTGTTTCTATTTTATTGATTTCAGTCCTCAATTTGATTATTTCTTGGCATCTATTCCTCCTGGATGAGTTTGTTTCTTTTTGTTCTAGAGCTTTCAGGTATGCTGTTAAGTTGCTAGTGTGAGATTTCTCCAACTTTTTTATGTGAACATTTAGTGCTATGAATTTTTCTCTTAGCACTGCTTTGATAGTGTCGCATAAGTTTGAGTATGCTGTACATTCATTTTCATTGAATTATAGGAAGTCTTTAATTTCTTTATTTCTTCCTTGACCCATTGGTGATTCAGTTGAGCATTATTCAGTTTCCATGAGATTGTAGGCTTTCTTTCTTTCTTTTTTTTTTTGAGCTGAGGATCGAACCCAGGGCCTTGTGCTTGCTAGGCAAGCACTCTACCACTGAGCTAAATCCCCAACCCCTGATATTGTAGGCTTTCTGTAGTTTGTGTTGCTGAATTCTAACTTTAAGCCATGGTGGTCTGATAAAATAGAGGAGTTTAATCCATTTTTTTTTTGTATCTGATGAGATTTGCTCTGTAACTGAGTATGTGGTCAATTTTAGAGAAGGTTCCATTTGAGAAAAAAGTATATTCTTTTGTGTTAGGGTGGAATGTTCTGTAGATATCTATTAAGTCCATTTGAGTCATAACATGTTAGATCCCTTATTTCTTTGTTAAGTTTCTGTCTGGCAGACATGTCCATTGGTGAGAGTGGGGTGTTGAAGTCTCTCACTACTAGTGTTTGGGTTTTATGTGTGATTCAAGCTTTAGTAATGTTTCTTTTACAAATGTTGGTGCCCTTGTATTTGGGACATAAATGTTCAGAATTGAGACTTCATCATGATGGATTTTTCTTGTGATGAATATGTAATATCCTTCCCAATCTCTTTTGATTGATCTTAGTTTGAAGTCTATTTTGTCAGATATTAGAATAGCTACACCAGCTTGCTTCTTAGGTCCATTTGTTTGGAAAGTCTTTTCCCAGCCTTTTACTCTAAGGTAGTGTCTGTCTTTGAAGTTGAGCTGTGTTTTTTGTATGCAGTAGAAGGATGGATCCTGTTTTCATATTCATTCTGCTAGCCTGTGTCTTTTTATATGTGAATTGAGTCCATTGACATTAAGGGATATTAATGACCAGTGATTATTAATTCCTGTTATCTTTCGGTGGCAGTGTATGTGTATTTCCCTTCTTTGCACTTTGCTGTTGTGGGGTTATCTATTGCCTGTATTTTCATGGGTGCATCTAACTTCCTTAGGTTGGAGTTTTCCTTCTAGTGCTTTCTGTAGGGCCGGATTTGTGGATAGGTATTGTTTAAATCTGGTTTTGTCCTTGAATGTCTTGTACACTCTGTCTTTGGTGATTGAAAGTTTTGCTGGGTATAATAGTCTGGGCTGGCATCTGGTCTCTTAGTGTGTGCATTACGTCTGTCTAGGACCTTCTGGCTTTCAGAGTCTCCATTGAGAAGTCAGGTGTTATTCTGATAGGTCTGCCTTTATAAGTCACTTGGCCTTTTTCCTTTGCTGCTCTTAATATTCTTCTTTTTAGTCTGTATGTTTAGTGGTTTAATCATTAGGTGGAGAGGGGACTTTTTTTGGGGAGGGGATCTAGTCTATTTGGTGTTCTATAGGCTTCCTGCATCTTCATAGGTATTTCCTTCTTTAAGTTAGGAAAGTTTTCTTCTATGATTTTGATGAATGTATTTTCTGTGCCTTTGAGTTGGTATTCTTCTCCTTCTTCTATCTACAGGTATGATGCAATCCTCATCAAAATTCCATTGGCTCAGAAACAGAAAAAAAAATCCTAAATTCATATGGAAGTACAAAAAACTAATAACAAAAGGAATCCTGAGCAAAAATATGAGAGTCACATCACCTGATGTCATGTTATACAGAGACAGTGACAAAAGCAGCATGGAATTGTCATAAGAACAATGACATAGGTCAATGGAATAAAGTGGATGACCCAGGAATAAGCCCACACATCATTTGCAGAAGCAGTGTCAAAACATAACTTGGAAGAAAAAAAAACTTGATTTCTACATGTAGAAGAACAAAGCTAGATCCCTGTATCTCCCCTGACAGAAATAGAAAATCAACTAAAATGTAGCAATGAGATTAATGTAAGACTCAAACTCTGTTACTATTAGGAGAAAACAGGAAATCATGTCAAGATAAAGGCATGGAAAGGGGTTTTGGAAAGAACTCCAACAGGTCAGGAAGTAGAGTCAAGAATTGATAAATGTGATAGCATGCAATTAAAAAGACTCTGTCCTTTCAAGAAATCTTTAACTGAGTGAAGGAGCAACCTACAGAATGAGAGAAAAGTCTTCAGTAGCTAAACTATGACAGAGGGTTAATAGCTAGCATAGGAACTCACTAGGAATTCAAAATATTAAAAATCTAAGACCAAATAATACCACCAGTAAATGGGCAATAAATTAAAGAGACATTTCTCCTAAGATGAAGCACAAATGGCTAAATAGTATGGAAAAATGTACTATGTTCTCATTCATCTGGATAATGCAAATTAAAATTTCATTGAGATTTTTGTCTCACCCTAGTCACAAAGGCAAACATTACAAAATCAATGATAAAGGTTGGCGAGGTTGTAGGAGGATGACAACCTTTGCTGGTGGAAATGTAAATTGTTCTACCCACTAGTGGAAAACTAAAAATCGAACTACCACATGACCCAGCTACCGAATTTTGGAGTGTACATTCACAAAGAACTCGTAAGTCTGTATGAGAGCCATATTTTCATATCAATCTATACTGCTGTGTGACTCACTGCTGTCAAGCTATACACTTGGTTCACATGCCCATCAACAGAATAATGAATGAAGGAACTGTGGGATGTGTTTGGATGGGGTTTTGTTCACCCATAAAGAGGAATGAAAGTACGGTGCTTGTTAGAAAATGGATGTAACTGGATATTATCATGTTAAATGAAATAAGCTAGGTTTGAAAAATAGCAAATGGGTTTCTCTTATTTATGGAGGCTTAGTTTATATAAATAAATACAATTATATAATTTCTACATATCCATACATCTATCGACATGGGGGGAGATAGAGGATTAACAGGAGGGACAAAGGGGAGAAATGGAAGGCAAGAGACTAATGTGGAGAAAAATTATATAAATCCAAGAAAATGCATTTATCAAACCCATTAGCTACAACAAAATCTGCTAATAAAGCATTTAATATTCCATATATTATAATTATGTTGTTTTCTTGATAACAGGGGATTTACTTCTCCTAAAGTCTAGATAATATTAAATGGAGCCTCTCATCCTATGATATATGGTTTTAAAGGTCTGTTTGTGGTTAAGGGTTATATTCCCACGCTCACATTTCACTCTGAACCTCCGTGTCCACACAATTCATTTAATTCAGGGATTACATCAGGAACTATATACTTTATGCTAGTATATAGAATGTAGAATATGAACCCTAATGCCTTTTCTCATATCCAAAAACAAAACAAAGCAAAACACACACTACTTAAGGCATGTATTTCAACTGGAGGGACAGGAGAAAATCATTGTGCTGCAGTGAAAACAACCTCCAATTGCATTAGTTTTTTTTAAAAATTATATTTACAGAAAGCTCAGCAGTGAACATTTGAATCAGCGTAGTGGAAAGTTCTTTGGCCTTTGCTTTTTCCAGCTTGGCAATGAGAGCCACAGATTTAGGACCCAGGACGTTGCCTCCCCAGTGGCGGCAGATCTCATCTTATCTGTTGTTGTAATTGGTCCTAATAGCTTCCACCAACTTAGCCAGAGCACCCTTGTCTTCCAAGTTAACCTATGTGAAGGCAACGGTGGTGCATGTCTTCTTCCTGTGGACTAGATGCTCCAGCCTGGCCTTTCCCTTGATGATGCAGTAGGAGACCCCCATCTTGAGACACAGGGCAGGCAGGAAGATCACCAGCTCAATAGGGTCTACATCGTGGGCAGTCACCTTCAGCTGAGCCTTCTTATCCTCACCAAGGTGGTGACTGTATTGACCCCTGCTTGAAGGACAGGTGGTCTCTTAGTTGTGACGCCCTCTTTGCCAGCAGCTTTCTTCTCAGCACGGGCCAACAGCCTTTGCTTCTCTTCCTGCTATGTCTCTGGCCTGTACTTGTGGGCAAGCTTAAGCAGCTGGGTAGGCATTTGCTGGTCCAGGGCTTGGGGGAACTGGTTAAGGGCAGGAGTTACTTTGAACCACTTATAGAGGATGGCCCTTTGCCACTGCAGCCTAATGTAGTGGGGCCATTTGAGGAAGCAAAGTGTGTGAAAGCTCTTTGGGCTGATGTCCTGCCCGATGCCTAAGTTCTAAGGTCTTTTCTCAAACCGAGGATTCACCACCTTTTGGGGCTCCCGTTTCTTCATGATGACGGGGGCTGGGGTTACTTTTCCCACTTAGCCTTGTTTCCTTTGAGCATCTTACTCAGACCGGAGGAGAGACAAGTGTTTCGTTTGTTAATCCTCCCTAACCTGGGTGTTTGTCATCAGCGGCTCACCTCTCCCAGACGGTGGGCCCACTCCATCTTGATTGCACCCGTCCTTGACTCTTTCCATTCCCCTCTCCATCTGCTTTTGTTCCTGGATGGCACAGATAGCTCCAAGCTTCTCTCATCCCCTTAGCAAGTCCTCTTAGACTCTAGTCCAGAGCTCATTAAGTGTTCATAGGAAAAAAAAAAAAAAGATCTTCCAGAAAGAAATACTTGAAATCTTGGTTGAAAGTAGCACGTTGGCACTTTCCTCATTATCCTTCCAAAGGGGAAGGATGGCTTTGTTCTGTCTTACCAGGCTCTCTCTTACTACAAAATATAAGATAAGAAAAATGTGGGAGATGTTTCTTACTTCACATTCAATTTTTTATTAGGCATCTTGGAGTCACCAGCACCTTAGAAGTGTAGGGGGACATGGACACAACCTGCTTGAGAGCTGGGATTGCCATCCTTGGTAGGACCACATTACTGTGTGGACAATAATGTAGAAATTAACAAATAAAAGATAAATCTTGACTTTTTAATTTTTGTACAGTGAGAATTCTCGTAGAATTTAAAGGCCACTCAGGAATCTCCTCCAGGTGTGCAGTTTTACAAGGTGAAAACATATCTCATTCTGTTTATGTTATTTAATAATCTCTAGATATGTGCCCAGTAATAGATTCAAAGATGGGTTATGTGGATAAAAATACAAGTATTCCATATCAGAATTAAGAATGCTGGTTGGTCATAAGTGACATTTCTACTACTGAAAGTTGACCTTACCTCTCTGCAGTCCCTGTGAACTTCATGTCTAAAAGCTGTTCTATATGTAACTTTCTGCCCATAATGTAATATACAAAAGTGGCAAATTTGTGAGACTGATAATTATGTACTTTTACCTACTGCTGTTAGGATTGTTGAATGTGGAGATTGCTCTGAGCTCCTGACCTATTCCGGATTTGATGTTATTTCTGGGTCATCATTGTTATATTCTTCAGCCTGCATTTTGTCCCTTTCATTACTCAGAAGCAATGGATTAAAAACCTATTACCAATATGTATGTGTCAGAGTTCTCTAGAGGAACAGAGCAGTGTGTGTGTGTGTGTGTGTGTGTGTGTGTGTGTGTGTGTGTGTGTGTGTGTAAAGATTCACTTGCACAATACAGTCTGAATAGTCCAACAAAGACTGTCTGCATGCCAGGGGGCCTGATAACCCCATCATTAGCTGCTCAGGTCATATGGCTCAATGGCCACAATCTTGCTTCAAAAATCTGAGAGTCCTGGAGAGAAGCAGACCTTAGTTCCACATTAGAAGGCTGAGGAATGGCAGCCACAGCAGTGGCCATGGATGGTTCCACACTTCAGCAGGCAATGGAGGTGGGCAAGAAGCAGAGCTGCATTTTCATGGGATCTGAGAGTTTGGGCCTGCTGTGGGAAGGGGTTATTCACCCTGGGCGTGGTTCTCTTCCCTCACCCCAGTTACTCCTTCCTGGAAATGATCTTAGCAGTCGCACTCAGAGATGTGCCTCTTTTAAGTCTCGATGGAGTGAAGTTGAGAATCAACATCCACCATCACAGCATTGTTATCTTTCTCTTCCCCTAGGATAGTGTTTCCCATATTGTGGTAGTGCAGTGGTGTGTTAAAAACTCAGTTTTCTGACTCTACCCCCAAAATCCTTAATCAGATTTAGCAAGGAGAGTCCTGTTGATGTGTGGGAGACACCTGATTCTAATATTCATTTGCTCACAGGGAAGAATACCCCAGAGCTTAGGCATCTCATGTGTTTGCATACATTTTTAAAAGTTCAGGCGTGGTCATCTCTTTTCTAGTTCCCGCTCGTCTTTAAAATGTGAACTGGAGCCAAAGGAAAAAGAGGTTCAGGTTGGGAAGTATCACTCACTTGGTTAATAGTCACTGCTAGGTTTGGTGTTTGTTTGTTTTGTTTTCTTTCTGTTTATTGAAAATACATTCTTTTCTTATGCAATATATCCTGATTAGTTTCCATTCCTTCTCCTCCTCCCAGTGCCTCCCCACCCGCCCTACTATCTGGATCCACTCCTTTTCTTTCATTAGAAAAGAACAGGCTTCTAAGAGATAACAACAAAACATAACAAAATAAAATCTAATAAGATAAAGCAAGGACTATCACACGGAAGTTAGACAAGGCAAACCAACAGGAAGAAAGGAGCCCAATAGAAGTCATAGGAATAAGAGATTCACTTGTTCACACACTCAGGAGTTCTATAAAAACACTAAACTGAAAGCCATAACGTATACACCGAGGACTTGGTGCAGACCCATGCAGGTCCTCTGTTGGCTGCTTCAGTATCTATGAGTTCCTATGAGTTTTTCTCAGTTGATTTCAAAGTCTTCAGATAATGGGGGAGATGGAGTCCCAATGGGCCATCTCTTGTCACCGAATAAAGCCTACAGTACTGGGTTACATTGAATTGAGTTGTTGGCCAAAGGGGTCCCATGGGAATCCCCAAACAACCCAGGTTGTTGCCAAGGCAATAGATTTCTCTCTACAAACTGACAGCAAGACCCCATTGCTGAAGACAATAGCCACACAACCCATTGAACATGAGCGATCCAGCTGGTGCCTACATAGGACCTTCACCCTTACGTTGTAGTGTCTTTGGGATGGAAGGTACTCTGTAGGCTACCCAAAGAGAAACATAAAAATCAACTCAGCCACAAAACCTTTGATTTACAATTCTGCCCTGGCTGCAAAATATGCTAGGTCAATGATGGCACAAAGCTTGTGGGAGTAACCAACAAATATCTGACTTGATATATGACCCACTCCATGAGATGTAACTCATTCCCTAAACTGCCTAGATGACCAAGAACCTGAGACTAGATAGCCCAGAGACATAGAGTAAAAAAAGAAAAAATACTATTGTTCTTAAAAAAAAGTAGCATTAAAATGATTCCCAATTATATTCTGCTATATCCGTAGATGAGTGCCTTATTCAGCCATCATCAGAGAACCTTTCTTCTGCAACAGGTGGGAACAAATACAGAGACTCACAGCCAGACATTACACACACATAGAGAAAGACTTTGGAACATTCAGCTCTAAATGGAGTATCTCCATCAAATTCCTCCCTTCAGAAATCAGGGTACCCTGTGGAAGAGGAAGGGGAAAGGGTGTAGGAGTCAGAGGGAATGGAGAATACGAGGAGAACAAGGCCTTCTAAATCACTTGTGGTTTTTTATCTTGGTGTGACAATTATTCAAATGCTGGCTCTTTTGCGTGATGCACAGGGCAGAGGAAGATCAATTTTGATCAAAGATCAAAATATTTGCCAGATTCCTCACTGTGGTCTTTGATAGAACTTCTAGGGGAAAGAGCAGCTTATATTTCTGCTACACCAAAAACAAGCAGCTTGTTGTGAATTGTCAGTATCCCCTAAAATACTTTCTGAAGTCCCCTGGTTCCCAATTTGAGTTGATTTTAGAGGACACATGAGAAATGGAGGGAATCCTAGTACCCTCCTTGGACTTGTATAGTTAAAACTATTTCTGATTTGGACTTGGCAATAACTACAAGACCTCAGCAAAGTTCTACTTAACATTGCTTTTCACAAAGAATGTTTTTCTATCATTGGTTTCAAAGAGTTACTTTTGCATATAGATATGGTATTAGTCTTTTTCAAGTAATTTTTCAAGATCAACTGAGATGGTTATTTCTTAAAAAATTGAATGATTAATTGATTCTAAGTCAAAGTTTGTAATAATTTCTAATTTGGGTCATATTTGCAATCTTTATTATATAGCTTTTTATATTTTTATATTTATTATATAGCTTCCTTATATTAAGCAACTATTGACTTTCCCAGAGTGCGTGCTGTTTCTTAATAGGTAAGATTAGTTTGCAAGAGTTTTGATTAGTGTGTTAGGCACATTCAGCAATTTGCATTCTTTCACTTCTTGAACTGTGTTTTTACATCAGGCCTATGATGGCTTCATATATTCTCGGCTTTATGTGTTCTGTGGTCCATGAATGCTCATGAAACACTGGAGTTTATCAAAATCTAGTTGGTGATTACTGTGTACCACAGAAAGAGTGTATATTTTGTGGAGACTGGAAGGGAAGTCTGGGTGAAGCAGGGTCAGCCTGATGATCTGAGATTAAGGGGTGATTTGCTTTTTTCCCCCAGGATGCTAAGGATAGTCTGCCTTTGTCAGTCATTCCTTCATGCTATATACCTTCACCCCAACAGCTACAAGTCACCTGGTAAGGATGGGAAAGGAGCAGATGCTACTTTTGAACAGAAGCATGGTGTCTTTCTTCCTTCCTGGGAAGGGCCAAAGAGTTCAGACTTTCCTTTGACACATAGCAATGAAAAAGTTTGAAAGATTATTTTATCTTTATCATGTTGCATGGAAACAGCCTTCAATAGCTAATTGTGAGCTTGCTTTATTCTTTCTTTCCTGTACTTACTTTCAACATTTTTGACAACAAAGCGAGGCAGTCAGAGGTATAGATTTGCAAGTCCACCTATGGAAATTTGCACTTAAAGAGTAATTGCTGACTATATATGAGGGAGACTAGCTGGGGATTTGTGAGCTTCCAAAAAAATAAAAAGAGAATACTTTCTTATATCTTTATTGATGTTTGTCTGGAAGCACTTGGCTTTCATTTTAAAAGATGAGGTCAACATTGTAAGTTTTGTTCTTTTTGAAGGAAACTATGAAGAAGTGAGGCCATTGGGATGGATGATTGTAGTAGACTGTATTTTCAGTGGTGAGAAATCTGTCCTGTTCAGTGGTAAATGAATATCTCTCTGGTGAGACATGGAAGTAAAATGGGGGGTTATATCTTAAAGATCTGAGCAACACATCTTTATTTCAAATGGTTCTGTTACACAAAAGCCTCCTTTTAGACTGATATAATTTTGTTTCTTTAAACCTTCAAAGCACAAAACTATGGATATAAAATGTTATTTTCTTACGAGAATGTAACATTTGTCTAACTTCAGGAAAGAACCTTAGAAAAATGCTGTTTATGTAGAAATCTACACATTATAGTGGAAGAATTATTATGAGACCATTTTGTTCAGTATGCGGTAGTTAGTCAACATGAAAGCACATTTAGCAGAGATTTGTGGTAGCAGTCACTCAGCTATTAAAGACACAGCGTAGCTAGTGGCTATAATGCTTCATATTCTGATAAGAATGGCTTATGTCAGTTCTCTTGGAGTCTAGATGGCATCATGTTGTTTATTTTAAAACTAGACTCATGAGCATGTGGGTAACTGACTTTACTTTCACAAGGAATCAATGGCACAGTCACCATCAGGGGTAGAAAGCTAGAGATTCATGACAATTCACAGGCAAGGTTTGCATTATAAATGGGTCAAGCCAGACTGCAGTGAGCCTATACTTCAGATTTTCTAAAACCATAAAGTGAATGATGTGTTTAAGTTGAGGAGATGGAATAATCTCTATTGTCTCTACATAAAGGGAACAGTATCTCTGACTTAGGGCACATTATATATCTATTGTGGATCCAGGATCCTATTTTGTCAATACAATAGCTTTGAGGTGTATGTGTATTTGGGAGGCGGGGCGGGGTAAGATTGAGCTCCTTTTAATAAACAAGTGAATTTGAAGTTCAGAAAAGTAATTTTATCAAAGGCAGAAAGGCAGAAATTTCTTAAAAGAAGGATTCAAGTGCAAGTTTGTCACTCTTCAAAGTGTGCTGGTGCTATCCACAAAGAATGGAGAGCAATTAAGTTGGAGAGGATATTTATGGACAAGATCATGCTTTTCATTTTATTCCTTTAAGTCCTAGACATTAAAAATACAAATAAGGATAGTTGAGGCCTCAGTGGAAAGTGGTTCATAGTCTTCCTTCATGGCCTTCTTCACATAAAAAGAGAATCATTGAATGGAATTATCATTAGTCAGTCCATTGACTCAGTCCCATTTTCAAGAAGGGGGTAAGTTAGAGGTGTGGCAGCTATGGGCATAGTTCATGCACTTCTTTCTAAGACCCAGGTGGTGGCCTAAGAGGACTTTTGCATGTAATTAATAAAAAGTGTGACTTCACTTTCATTTACTTACTGCTCTGTAAAAATATATCTTTCCTGGGGATCCTACAGGAAAGAGTGACTATGATCTGGAGATAACATTAAGGTTCTTAGGTCATGATGTCATCCAGAAATACCTCTGCTTACCTTCTAAATTTATAATGAATAGAAATAAAATTTTGGCAAAAAATGTCAGTATGATGATGGACAGAGTTGTAGGTGAAATCCTTAGAAAGCAGGACTATGAAAGGACAGCAGATGTGAGGGAAATCAAAGGCAGCTTGCACAGGGGTGAAAATTCTGCCTATATAAATTAGAAAATAAAAATAGAAAGCAGTTAAAAGAAATTGTATATGGATGTAACTGTTTAATCCTGGGTATACAGGGAGTCAGACCAATCTCCTCTAATAAATGTAGATGTTATTAATGTAGCAACTGCAGAAAAGGATTAGGTAAAATCATGTGGGAAGCTACTTTTTCTTACAAACTTTATCCAGTCTTAACTCTGTATGACTGAATTTTTTTTAGTTTAAAATGTATTTTAATAAGTGTGTACTGCATTGCTTCTCAGAAAATCTCCAAATTTAAGGCAACAGGGACAAATCAAATACAGTGCAGCAATAATAAATGCACAGAACAACTACTCAAGATAGGCAGTAGAAGAGCTACCATGAGCTCTCAGAACACAAGGACCCTCCTCCAAAGAATGCCCTATCTCTCTCATGAAATGCTGTGAACAGCAATATTTCAGACACAAAAGCGTCTGACCCATTCCTGAGAAAAAGATGAAGGCAAATTGGCAGAAGAATTTCTTAAAATATAGCAAATGGAAGTTTCAAAGGGGAATTCTCTTCCACAGAACACCAATGTGTGATTTATGGAGTATTACAGGGCTGTGTGCATGCTTTAACCTGTGGTTGTTGGTCTGAATTCTACCTGGGAGTGAACGGAGGAGCTGAGCTAGGGCGTTGTGGGATGTTTGACTTTGCAGTATGTGTAGCAACATCTCTGGGATCGAGGGATATAAGGATGAAAAAGCAATTAAAACATAGTGGCTACAAATAAACCCAAAGAGAAATGATAAATATTAAAAGAGCTCTAATTGATTCCATTTCGTTATTGTTCCCCCCAGGTCCTTAACAATCACATGATGCTCCAGGAATGTATCACACAGACCTTGATGTTCAACACCACTCCTCTCTTGCCCTCTGCCTCCAAGCATCTTCCTTGAACAGTTTAGGCAGCAGAGACTCATCTATTGGGAGGAATACTGAATATCTTTCCAAGGTAGAATTCCAGCCAGTCCAAAAACTACGTGTGCTTCTGCGTGTGTGTGTGTGTGTGTGTGTGTGTGTGTGTGTGTGTGTGTGTGTGTTTGTGTGTGTTTAAAGAGGTGTGGGAAACTAGACATTGAAACTTTGTTAGTATTGATTGGCATTTGTTTGAAGCAAATTTAGCTCCAGGATCCACATGGTGAGTGCAGGGGAAGTTTTGCCAAGGACCCCAATCCCTTCCATTGTAGCAACTTAATTAAAACTTCCAGTTGTTTAGGTCAATTCTGAGGTTGCATCCAGGCCTGTCTGTATTTCTTCCTCTCTCACATTAGGGAAAGTTTGTTTGAATTCTTCCCGGCATCGCTGTGCCATCGCTTCTTATTATATAGCCTCCCTTGTTCCTCACAGTGCCTACTTTCCTCCCACCTCAGCACTCTCTGCTTTGGTCCTTGTCCCCTGTGGTTGTGGTGCCTCCTCCGTTTTTCTAAGTGTTTCTCAGTACCTTATGAAATACTCTCTATTAGCATGGCCTAGTATTCATGGGGAACTTCCTATACATCGGCATCTTACTATTCCATCTACAGCTTCTCATGAACATCTGTAATGATGCAGTCTGCTTGGCCCTGGAACTTCTCCATCTAAATTGTGTCTTCCCACTCGCGGCACACTCACACACTGCAGAGCCAGGTTGTTCAAGCCTGGGTGGCTACTCTCATTATGCATGAAATCTCTACTATTTTACAACTAGCTTCCCCAGGGTGCCCTCTGTCTTCTGGTTGGCCCGTGGGATCCATGGTCAGAGGCTAAGGAAATGTGATTAGCAGGAAGAAGCCTTCTTGCATTTGTCCAGGGCTTTCCAAGCAGCTGTCTTCACTGAGAACTCAATGATGATGTTTCAGGTGGGCCTTCCTCAGCCGTCTGCAATGACTCCTGACCAAACACAGAAAGAACTTCTTCTAGTTCTCAGTAGAGACACTACCTGGGAAGATGTTGGCATGAAGGATGCATTACGGCAGGTCAAGTGTATCTTGTTCAGTTCCAATGCCAGAGTTCATTCTCCCCGGCAGATACAGCTAGAATCTTTACCCTCAAGAAGGAAACTTTTCCTCTCGTCCCATGTCTATTACACAGTCTCTGCTTTGCTTTTTCAGTGATGCTGGGAGGAAGGTTTTTCACAGAGACAGTTCTGTTGGGTGAAGGTCTTCTGGTTTCCTAGGCTTCTCCAGCTCAGTTCTCCAGTCTTCATTCTTGTTGGTTTGCTGCTCATCCGCAGGTATTGGCAGGGGTGTGGTTCCTACTGTAGCTGCCAGAAGTGATGCTGAGATGTTCCCTCAGATTATGGCTCTGTTTCTCCAAAATGAGAGGTTTTGTTACTTTGTGTTTTTGTACCCTTCTACTGACAGTTCTCTGCCCCTTGACTGAATATTGACTCAGAAATCTTAGCCTACATAGCATGATAATCTGAAGCTTCCTCAAATTCCCACAGTCAGACTACACAATCCTACAAAAATAAGAAATATGATGTGAATATTTTTTGTGTTTAATTCAGAATAATCACTCTTATTTATGGAACTGCCTCAACTGAATGTACCAGGCTCTGCTGACTCCCCATAGGAGGCCTTACCTTGTTGGAGGAGGGGAAGGGTGGTGGGTTGCAGGGAGTTGGGGGGAAGGCTGGTGGGGGGTGGGAAGAGGGAAGGGAGGGAGATTTGTGGTTGGTATGTAAAAATGAATATAAAATTTCTTAATAAAAATAAATAAATGATAAATAAAATGTAATTATTTATATAAATGTAGCAACTAGGTGAAAATCGTCTTTAATTTATAATGTCAGTGATTAAGAAAGTATTCAATAGGTAGACTGCTTACAAATCAAATGTATTAGATGTATAAATCAAATTAAAATATTGAAAGAAATAAATTAAGGACAGATCACTCAGGAGAGTTTAGTTTGTTCAATTGCAGTTCAATTCATGTTCAAATATATATAATGGCATACTAATTAATCATAAACAAAAGCAAGACTGGTTGGATTTGTAGTGCAGAGTTGTCATCTATTGGTTCTGTGATCCTGTGCACGTTAGAAATACCTTGTTACTGTTTCCTCACTTATAAATACAGACAATAACTGCCCTTCCTAAGGATGTTAGAAAGATAAAAAAGAATAAATCCTTGACTTCTCTCTGCTTGGACCACAGCCTCCTGGTGGGAGCCCTCCAGGTATAACTGCTGCTCTTAACAGCAGAACAGCTGTCCTTTGATATTCTCAACTCCTCAGTGAAAGCTTGTCCTGCTCTCTTAGCCATCAGCCCTCCCCCTGTCCCTCCTTCATCTCTTCTAGGAGAGGAAATGACTGAAAGTGAGAGAACACTGAGCTGGAAGTCATGTCCAGGGTTCATGATGACAGTCTGATCATGAATGGCAGGTGGCGGGGTGTGCATGGAAGCGTAATTCTTGAGACTCCAATGAGGAGAGAAGTCCATTAGAGCACATCAATATGATTTATTACAGAAAATGGTCCCTGAGATGATAAGCAGTATGCAGACAATGATGGGAAATTAGAAAAATTAAGCTTACATAAACTTATTATTATAGAGAATTATAGATTTTTATATTTGAGAACTGACATCTTTAAAATAATTTTACTGGCTTCCAGAAAACGTTTATCTGAAACATCAAATTTTATAGATCTTTCTATCCCCCTTCCAAATTCTTATCAATTACATGAAAGTTATTCCACTAAAACTGATTTTAGTGTATAAAATGACAGAGTGAATTCCATTATTAAATTCCACTACATTGGGGTGTGTATCGTTGGTTATATGGGAAAGAGGCTATTAAAAATGTTACTTAAAGCTAGGAATTACAGACACTTTTAAATTAGAATCTGATAAGCTTATGGTAGAAAGTAATTTGGATATTTTACATGGGGTAGATATAGTAGTTGTTAAATGTCTTGCTTACTCAGCAAGTTTTTAAAGTTTCTAGGTGGTGCACCATTAATGGCATTTCAATACAGAGTCCAGAGAAGAGCTGACTGTGGTTTAATGACTTCATCAACTGCGATAGAGTTTTGTATTCAATAAACTTTTTCCTATAAATATAAACATTTCACATTAGTGGGATGTCAATTGTTTTTGAACAGTCACATGACCTCTGTATATGGCCTACATGAGGATGAACCTGAGCAGAACTTAAAAGAAGAATCAGTAGGAACAGGAAACATCACTTGTGAGAGCACAGAGGTGTCAAAAAGAACTCTAATTCGTACAGCTGAATATTTGTAGTGGCATTTGCAGTTATAAAATGCTAACACAGCATCAGCAAGATGGCTTAGCAGGTAAAGGTGTTTGCTGACAGACATGCCTAACACCATGAGCTTGGTCCCTGCAACTCACATGGTGGAGAGCCAACTCCCTCAAATTCTTTCACCCCCACATGACTGCTGTGACACATATGCATGAAAACAGAGAGAGAAGGGAGGGGAAGGGGGAGGGGGAGGGAGAGAGAACAAATTGAAATGAAAATCTTTAAAATTTAAATATTATTTCAATAATAATGGAGATGAGAGTTTGGAGTGAGAAAAAAAAAAACATAGATTCAGTTTTGATTGGCTACACTTTCTGCCTATAATTTAAGGTTAGTTAAGTGCATTTTTGAAATAAATATTTTTATTTTATAATTAATTTAATTTTACATATCAGCTACGGATTCCCCTGTCCTCCCTCCTCCCATCCCCTAGCCTCCCCCCCCAATCCAACCCCCATTCCTGCCTCCTCCAAGGCAAGGCCTCCCCTGGGGATTCAGCCCAGCCTGGTAGATTCAGTTGAGGCAGGTCCCCCAGGTGGAGCTCCAGGAGTCCAACTGGCCAGAGAGAGGAGGGATTATATGAGCAAGAGGAGACCATGATTGGAAAAAGCACAGGAACAACTAGCCAAACTAGCAGAAACACATGAACTGTGAACCAATAGCTGAGGAGCCCCCATGGAACTGGACCAGGCCCTCTGGAGAAGTGAGACAGTTAGTTAGGTGCATTTTAAAGGCAAGAAGGTTGTTTAGATTACAGTTAGAGACTGAAAGTCCAAGATTTGATGGTCCCATCCAGGCTTGGTGAGGGTCTCATAGCAGGTGGTATTTCAAAGGTTGAGACATGTGCAAGAGATCACAGATGAGCTAGGAACCTAGAGTGATTTATGGGACAGAATTACACTCTCCCCCCCCATTTTTTAAAATGAAGAATGCATATTTAGGAGCTACTTGGGGTTCTGAGAGAACCACAGAAATCCTTTCTGAGAACACTGCTTTCAACAAACTAACTTCTTCCATCAGATCTACTGAATGTTCTACCCTTTTATCACCACAATGTTAGGTCCAAGCTTCCAACACAAGGACATAGCAGGGCCTTTAAGATCCTAGATCAAAGCTGTTAAATTCCTTATGCTACTGAGCTAGGAATAAAATAGAAATACTGTCTTTGGGAAGATCATATAATGTTATTTTCTTAAGAATTATTTTTTGATCTTAGCCATTCTGACAGGTGTAAGATGGTATCTCAGTTGTTTTGATTTGCATTTCCCTGATGACTAAGGATGTTGAGCAATTCCTTAAATGCCTTTCAGCCATTTGAGATTCTTTTGTTGAGAATTCTCTGTTAAGCTCTGTAGCCCATTTTTAAATTGAATTGTTTGGTATTTTGATGTCTAGCTTTTTGAGTTCTTTATATATTTTGGAGATCAGCCCTCTGTCAGATGTGGGGTTGGTGAAGATCTTTTCCCTTTCTGTAGGCTATTGTTTGGTCTTATTGACCATGTCCTTTGCTCTACAAAAGCTTCTCAGTTTCAGGAGGTCCCATTTATTAATTGTTGCTCTCAGTGTCTGTGCTACTGGTATTATATTTAGGAAGTAGTCTCCTGTGCCAACTCGTTCCAGACTACTTCCTACTTTCTCTTCTATAAAGTTCAGTGTAACTGGATTTATGTTGAGGTCTTTGATCCACTTGAACTTGAGTTTTGTGCATGGCGACAGATATGGATCTATTTGCAATCTTTTGCATGTTGACATCCAGTTATGCCAGCACCATTTGTTGAAGATGCTTTCTTTTTTTCCATGGTACAGTTTTGGCTTCTTTGTTGAAAGACAGCTTATGCTGGAGAGGATGTGGTGCAAGAGGAACACTCCTCCACTGTTGGTGGGAATGCAAACTTGTACAACCACTCTGGAAATTAGTATGGCGGGTTCTCAGAAAATTGGGAATATAACTCAAGACCCAGTTATACCACTCTTGGGCATATACCCAAGGAATGCTCAATCTTACCACAAGGACACATGCTCAACTATGTTCATAGCAGCATTATTCGTAATAGCAAGAACCAGAAACAACCTAGATGCCCCTCAACTGAAGAATGGATAAAGAAAATATGGCACATATACACAATGGAGTACTATTGAGCAGTAAAAAACAATGATATCATGAAATTTGCAGGCAAATGGATGGAACTAGAAAATATCATCTTGAGTGAGGTAACCCAAACTCAGAAGGACAAACATATTATGTACTCACTCATAAGTGGATACTAAATGTGAGGGAAGGGATGGCCAGACTGCAACCCACAACTCCAGAGAGGCTAGCTAACAGGGAAAGACCCTAGGAGGGACACATGGATGACCCTGTGAAGGAGAAGTGGATGAGATCTACATGAGTGGACTGGGCGTGGGAGGGGGTGGCAGAGGGTGAGGAGTGAGGGATGAAAACATAGGGAAATGGGAGGGTCAAGCTGGAACAGGGACAGAGTGGGAGGGCAGGGAGGAAGATACCATGTTAGATGAGGACATCATGGGAATAGGAAGAGTCAGGGTGCTGGGGAGGCTCTCAGGAATCCACAAGGTTGACCCCATCTTGGTCTGCTGGCAGTGGTCCAGAGGGTGCCTGGACTGGTCTACTCTGGTGACCAGCCTAGCAAATAACCTAGGTGTCATCATAGAGTCTTTGTCCAGTGACTGATGGAGGCAGATACAGAGATCCACGGCCAGGCACCAGGCTGAGCTCTGGGAATCCAATTGATGAGAGAGAGGAGAGATGCTGCAGGTGAGGGACATGGAGATCATGATGGGAGGACATGCAGAGATGACCGGCCACACTAGTGGAAGCCCATGAACTGTGGACTGGTGGCTGTGGAGCCCCCATGGGACTGGACTAGGCCCTCTGGATACAGAAGACAGTTGTTTGGCTCGAACTGTTTGGGGGGCACCCAGGCAGGGGGATTGGGATCTGTCCCTGGTCTATGGGTAGGCTTCTGGAACCCAGTGCCTGTGGTGTGACACCTTGCACAGCCTTGGTGCAGTGGGAAGGGGCTTGGACCTGCCTAGGCTCAGTGTGCTGGGCTCTGCTGACTCCCTATGGGGAGACCTTGATTTGGGGGATGTGGGGTTGCGGGGTGGCTTGGGAAAGAGGGCTGGGGGGTGGGAGGAGGGAGGAGGGGGATCTATGGATAGTATGTGGAGTGAGTAGAAAATTTCTTAATAAAGAAAAATGAAAGAAAAAAAGAGTTATTTTTTA
This sequence comes from Peromyscus aztecus, assembly GCA_902168405.1. NCBI lineage: Eukaryota > Metazoa > Chordata > Mammalia > Rodentia > Cricetidae > Peromyscus > Peromyscus aztecus. The sequence continues at coordinate 45,236 of CABHPQ010166360.1, forward strand.
TTATGTGTATGCATGTGAATCTGTGTGTGGATATGTGCCCACACAGAGGCCAGACAAGGACACTTTGATGCCCTGGAGCTTGAGTTACAGGCAATTGTGAGCTGCCAAACTCAGATCCTCCTAAGAGCAGCAAATATTGGTAACCACTGAGCCATCTCTGCAGCCAATTGTGTTATGTTTTCCAGAATTTCACCTTTTGCATGTTTTGTGGACTTACAATTAAAGCTGTATGTTTTTTTTTTTTTTTGTCAAAATTGGGTATGATGCTGAAAAAGACAGATGGATTTAACTTGGTGACTGACAAACAATGAAAAGGTATGGCTCAGTGGCAGAAAATTTGCCTAGCAGGTGCAAAAGCCTGGCTTTGATACCTAGCATGAGAAGGGGCGGAGGGAGAGAAGGAGTATGAAAGTTTGTTTTTATTGTAGAGTTTCCTGTTGATAAAAATGAAAAGTTTACCTTGATGGCATGGGTTACTTGAGGTTAGTGAACAACTATGTTGCAGGATGCAAAAATTGGGATGTTACATGTTTTTACAAATGTCTCTATGCTGGAAGTAACATAAATAGGAGAGATAATAGCTGAGATCCAAATGTCATAAAACCATTATAACTTACTTTTAAATATAAACAATGTCATTATAAAGATACTGTCTATCATAAAGATTTTGGTTTCTAGGTGCTGTGGAAGAACCGTTTTGTATACTGTGAAGATGTGTTACTCTCATTGGCTAACAAAAGCGGATTGGCCAATAGACAGTCAGTGCTATGGTGGTAAAAGATAATTCCTTTGTAAGAAATCAGTCATTTAATAATCACAATGTGCCTTATATTTGAAAGCAAACATATTTACCAAGTTTCTTTTTTTCCTGCATTACAATAACATGTGTCCTCCATATGATTAGATAAAATTCAAAGCTATAGCTATTTACAATTCATTCATAAAAATCACATTATTTTTGTATAACTACATAAAATCATTCTCAAACTTCACGTTTCTCTCTGTGTCATGTAAATAGGCATGAGCAGAGATGAGCAATGTACATGAAATGCTTCACCCTTGAAAGCCAGGGATTCAATTATATGATGCTCCTATCTCCCTTTAAGACACAGACATCCCCCTATTTTCAATTTTTTTGCTGTTCTGATTTACTTTCAAACAGAATATAGGAAAATGTCAGATTACAGGGTGACTTACAAAATACTTTAAAGCAATGTACTCGTATGTTGATGTTATGTTTATTCTATTTTAAATAGATGAATGGTGACCTCTCTGTTAAATATCCACATCTCACATACAGGGACTCCAGACAACTGAGTTTTTATTTTTTAAACAAAGTGCTTTACTTCCAGAAGGCTAGGTATGTGCATTTAGGTGTATGTTTTAGAAAAACAATGTATAATACAACCACTATACAAAATACTGCTTAATCCTTCTAGTTTGATGGATAAGGGAATTATGCCTTTAAACTGTGAATTGCAAAAACCTCTCAGGAGTAAACAATTTGACACAAATGTGACATTTGAAAATGAAATTGCATCAATAATGTGGTGACTTCTCAGATGTCGTTGGAATCCCTGATAGTGATTTGGAGAAGAGCTGAGGCCCTCTGTGTGCCCGCTTCAGTAACTGCTGCTCCTTATCTGGCTTGGTGTCAAATAGACTCCGCGAAGATTTAGAGTCTTAGAGATAAGCCCGCAATTGAAAATACGTTCCTATTATGTATTTAAAGCAAGATGATGCTACCTGCTTTCTGAGCTGAATTTGTATAACCGGAGCTATTGGGAACTAATTTCCTGAACTGAATGCTAATTTGCCCTGATCATTCTTAGTGCACTTCATTGTAATATTCCATTTTAAAACATGAATTTAGAATGATTATGTGGTTGGATATTTTTAGTAAGAGTCTATAGAGTGATTTCTGTTCCACAAGCTCATTTCATGTGGCTGTGTTTTATTTCCTACCAGAGTCAAGACAAAGGGAAACAGGTGGCCTCATCTGGCACACCTGCAATCAACTTATGGCTTAAGACTAGTGGTGAAGGGTTTTTCCAAGCAACTGTCTGCACTGTGTGTTCAACTGATTTAAAGTATGTAACAAAAATACTGTCTTCGGTATACTGTATGTGCATACATATATGTGAGGGATTTAGGTGGGGGTGATGTATATCACTTTTTTTAAGTCTCAGTCCTCTGAGAAATGATGTTAGAGGCAGAACTCAGGATGGACTGCTGAGTCCTAACTGGTCATTCATGTGATTTGGGCAAGCTTCTTGGGGGTCTTAGTTTCTTCTTTGTAAATGTTTATAATATCTCACAGAGTTATTTTGAATGAGAGAGTAGCATAGATATGAAATGATTTTTTTTTTTTTACAAACTCTACTGACATAAAGTGAGAACTGGATTGAGACTGTTTCTCACCCGAGTTGCCTTGTAGAGGATATTTCACAGGCCGGGAGACATTTTTATTTTTACAACCAAGGGAGGAGAAGAATGCGTGCTGCTAGAATCTAGTGGGAGGGGGTCAGGGTTGCTTCTCAGTTTCCAGCACTGAACACAACAACCTATGCAGCAGGGTTCTCTGGTGCCAAATGTCAGTGGTGCTGTGGGTGGGAAACCTCGGGTTAAATGTAAAAATGTCAAACATTTATATAATTCCACTGACATTACTTTCCCAGCATTTCAACCATCTTTTAGTGTCTAGAAATGCCATACTTATATGTACTTCAATCTGAAAAATGCATTAAATAATAATACTAATATATATCATTAAATTTTCTAGACTTATGATAATTGGTCTTTATGAATATTCTCTTAAACTAATGTTGAAGGTTCTCATATTCATAGGCATTTTAATCATTCTTTAAAGTATTTATGATAATATTTGAGTTTATTTTTGGCCCACAACCCATTATATAATAATCTTAGACTGAATGTATTTCTGAGTTTGGGTTTTTTGTTTTTATTTTAATAGTAAATTAATGTTCACTACATTATATATATATATATATATATATATGTGCTTTGAATGTTATATAATAACAATATGAACCTAGGAAAGTGCCCTATAATCAATAATTGCTATTTATTTAATAAAATGTGTAAATAATCACACTAAGTGGGTTAAAAATATCTCACATCAGATTACATTGTGTTTTGCCATCAAGTTAGGTCAGGTTTAGTAGTCAAATGAATTATAAAACAAAGCTTCTGTTTCCTAGAGAATGTTTGATTTTTTGAATTGTAAATATGCCAATACATTTATTGTATGTTCCTTTATTAAGCCTAATGTCTCACATCTGTGAGGCCATGCCACATCACCTAAAAAGCAACAGAGTATAACAATTTTTATTGCACCAAACAAATGTGTGCTCCCTTGCCGACTCATTTAGTAATTGTTGGAAAGGGCATGTATATCTGAAACATGTACTGCTTTAATTAATGTTCCAAGTTATGCCAGATTATATAAATAAGTGTCCCAGTTAATGAGCATTTGCATTCAATTTTCACAGTTGCGAGGGAAATACACCCTACAAAAATGGAAACATGCTTAGGAAGGATGCAATTTAAAACACAAGGTATTTACAGAACTGAAGTTGGATATATATATTCTGTGAGTAGAAGTATTATTAGTGTCTATTTTAATTAATAGTGAATACATATGCTAAGGACCTGACAGGGTTTCAGGACAGTGTCATTATGATGATGTATAATTATACACCCCAATCTCACTGTATTCCCCTGTGAGTGCTTAAAATAAGGCTTATTTATAGGAGAGGTGGTGGAGCAGCTTGATAGGTGACATAATGAATTAGAAATGCAAGCAAATGCTGCTCTAAGACTGTGCCTTATGCACAAAGACTATGGACATGGTGTATGTATAATTCCCCCTGAGATTTATAGATGACTGTCATTCTCAGTTTTTGAAGGTTCCTTTCACTGAAGCATGAAAATCTGAAGAGTTTCAGAACCACATACCTCATGTCTTCAGCAAGCCCTAGACAGTTTAGCTTTGCCTCTTCCATCACGTTCAAGTCAAAGTCATTGCTGTAGGTTCTTCTGGAACAGGATGTCATGCTTGACATTTTTGTTATGTTTCTAGGAATGTGATAATAGCTAACCTGAAAATACTCCCCATTAGGAAATATTCATAAGCACTATATAATAAATTTAAAAAACCTAGTTTTAATTTTGTGCTAGAAACCATAAAAGTAAGAGTGCTTCAGATAGCTAAAAAAATGGAGGAAAGTCAATTTAGGAAGCACAATTCTGAACTGGATGTGAATGAGGAACTTGGAGGCTTAAGACCTGGTAAGAGGAGACAAAACTTTGAATGAAGGAGGGGGTTTGGAATGGAATATTCTCTCTCTCTCTTATCTCTCCATCTCTCTGTCTCTCTATCTCTATCTTTCTATCTATCTGTCTGTCTATCTATCTATCTGCTGTCTATCTATCTATGAGTTATGCATTCATAAATAATAGAATAGGGAAATGGGTCATTGGGAAACAGTGTGCTGGCCAAACTTGGTTTTGACATTGGGTTATGAATGAATAAATAAATACATATTTGCTTGAATTTTTCTGTAATCAGGATTGCCTTTTATGGGTTGGCTTCATACCTACAAAAATACAGCTTCATAATCTTCAATGATGATTGACAAAATGGAGTCAGATTGTACTGTGTTCTTTACTCTATAACACAAGTATATAAAATTATCATAGTAATAAAAGGTAAAAATACTATATGTGCGAGGGTAAGAAATAAATCTTTTAAAAGTTTATTTTAAAAATAAATAGATAACCACCAGATATTGTAATATCTAGAAATAGAAACCACTAGATATTGGAAAGTATATTTTGCTAGATACTCATCACAAAAAATACTATAAATCAAATTTGGGGGATGTGCTAAAACAAATTTTAGTGAAAATGTAAATAACAAAAAATTGTTATAATAGAAAGAAGAAAGGATGAAAATTAGCCACATAAACATTTAACTCAAGATAATTAAAAGAAGTAGAAGAAAGCTCTGTTAAATATTACATAACAATAATTATAATAGCAAGCAAGTAAACTGTGGAGATCAACAAAAGTAAAAATTAGTATTCTTAAAATAATAACACAAGTCAAACCACTGTCAAGCTTAAACAAGAATAAAAGAGAAAGGCAAAAGTTGATAATATTAGAGTTTCATGAGCATTCAGTATTACAGTATTTGATCAAAACACTATAATTTCAGTTAAAACAA